>QLPA01000734.1:1066-17614 GCA_003313945.1 Lactifluus pinguis
CAACACGCCGTACGGTGCTCGACGGACAGGTTTTGGCGCTGCGGTGTTGGAAGAAGAAGAGGAGGATGCGCTTGAGGAATTGGAGCGCCTTGGCGGGGACGCGTTTGGTGAGGGGGAGCTCGCCGCGCGATTACGCACTGCGACAGGATCGAGCGTAACGACCACTGCTGGGGCATCAAGTGGTGCGCTTCCCTCCACAACGTTCACGACACCTGATCTCGGGGCAACAACTACGAGCCCAGCCGGTGAATCGTCGGCTACGGCTACCAGTGCGGCGCTTATGCCGGTCACGGCCTTACCAACTAGCGAATCCGAGACGCAAGTTGGTCTGGCAAAGATTGCGGAGCCAGACGTTGACGCGTTCATGGCGTATGCCGCGATCGTGCCGGAGTACTGTCGGCTAGAAGGGATGTTGGTAAAGGCTCTCGTGTGAGGGGGGTCATCGCGCTGTTTTTTTTCTTGCTGTCTTGATCTGCTCTGTCTTTTGCTTGCGTGGTTTCTCGACACATGTTCATGGATGGAAGAACCATAAAAAAAAGGGGGGCGACATCTAGTATATCATTCATACCCATTTGCACATCCGACCTCGTAGTATACTGTATCGCTACTACGGCTAGCACATTTGTATGCCCCGCAGCGCACTTGATGTGTGTAAAAATACCAAGACTATTGTTACGACCAGAAGCGAGGCAGGAAACAAAAACTCCCAAAAGTGCATATATCGTGGAAGAGCCGGGGGGCTTGGATCTCTCTGGGTTCACTCGAAGAGTCTTCGCCCCGTGATTGACCCAAACATGAAGGAAAAGCATAGCCGAGTTCTCCTACCCGATCACCTTTACGTCTTGATGCCCACACTGTGATACCCCAGGCATCTACAATCGCACAGGTACAACGCCGTGGATGTGTAACATCTGGCGTAGAGTCCAAGGGATCGCTTCCTTCAGACATCCTCAGGCTATGCAAGTTCATGACCACCGGCACGCCACCCTGTGCATCACTGTGATATGGTATCCTTCATATATATGGCGCTGTGTCTGTTCTTCTGGGAAGTGCCGCGGCCTTCCCCACCCGATTGGGCGAGTGTATTCCACGGCCCTTTTAACGCACACAGATGATAGAGGGCTGAGTTCGCTTGCTGCGGCAAGCCTGCGCCATACCACTGCCATACCCCTTCGTGGACCTCGACCCAGGACTCGGATGTGGCAGATGGAAACTATAAGGTTCGATGAGGATGATACATAGCGCCACAACAGTGACCGACGAGCCCGAGAGATGTACAGGAGTGGCTCTGGACAAAACACGAGAAAACTCAAATGAGATCAACTCGGGCCTAGTTTCTATCCGATGGTCTATGGAGCAGCCTTGTGTACCACAAGTCAGCCAATGTATAGATGTCTATTAGTTTTGCATTCGGGTGATCCGACCAGTGCTCGTGTGTTCAGGGTCATAGCGTGAGTAGACGTCGTTGCTATAGTAACAACATAATGTAGTCCCGCGACGCCTATGAACTCTTTCCCCACCAGCAACAGAACTGGCGGGGGTGCTCGTTGCGCCGTGGCTGCAGACCTGTATTGGTGGAAATTCATGGTGCGTTCCGGGGCGAGAATGAGGGTTCGGCGATCTTAGCGGTGTGGGAATTTCCGTGTTTACTCACTTTGGGGGGTTGTCAAGGCGACAAAAAGGGGAATGCCGGATCTACTTCGTAGGGAAATTATTGCGACTGCCAAATTGTACCGTAACCTTCTGTCAAGGGGTGGGTTTCATGGAGATATTTTCAACCTGGACGTACAAGTACTGTGATTGAGATCAGACTCGAATTGAGTTGAATCAGGGTCCAGGACCTGATCATTTCCAGTTTTACGGATCATGATCGCCATCATAATGCCCGGACACGACAGTAATTGATTCAGGTGTGACAACGACATTTTTCTCGCAAAATTGGGCGGCAAAAACGTCACAATGAAGAGAGAATGGTAGTCCATGTCATTCAGTAGCTCAAGAATGTTCCCGCGAAGCTGCTGAGCATATGGTGTATGGGACGCAGAAATGAGATTACACAAAGTGCATCGTCAAAATGCTTGAACACCTCACCCGTGACTACGATGTTGTTACGTAACATGGCGTCCCTGCACATGTGGGACGTCGGTTGCGAGGTGAGGCCGGGGCAATATATAAATAACGATAAGCATGTCTCAGAGCCAGCTACTTTTTCCCTACAGTATTCGCTGCCTAAATGACGGATCTAACTATCTTGCATTTACCAAGCACTCTTTTTCTTCCATTGAACGAGGCGGGCCTCCGTTTCACATCCAACCGTCAGTCACCGCCGGCATTGCACACATTCCTTTCTACCCCTATGGTCACTGTCGAAACGGTTGATACAAGTCCACCTCTGCCTTCTCCTGCTGGCGTCCAAAACAAGAATTTTCTTTCACCTCCTCGCCGTACCTTTAGGTCGAGAGAGCCTCTCAGAGCGACGCCTACTAGAAGATCCTTCTCTGCACCTCCAGGCCGTCAGTCCAACAGAACCAGGACTGTCGACCCACCTAGTCGTTCTCTTCCTCGTTCAAAACCGCCAGACGCTGAGTCTGGCCGTTCTAGCTCTATACCAGTAGTCCCTCCAACTACCTTATGTGAGTCCGTCTTCCTCCTTGATTCGAAACCCGTTGACGGCATCCTTAAGTTCGTCCAAAGCCATTTTGGAGGCATACAAGCCGCTCAGGTGTTACTGGGACATCCTACTCGTCGTCCCATCACCTTATTCGTCGTTCAACATTTATAGCTGCCGGGCTTCGTTTCGATAAACCCATCGCGGATCTATCCGCATTAGGTGTTGAGTCTCGCATCGGGATTGTCGTTCTGCTCCCGGACTCCCTCCCTTGATTTTCCTTCCGGTATGAGTAACGAACGTGCTTGGACTCCGAACCGTGTGGTCGAGGTCGCGGAATTGCGGCCCATCAGCCGGCCCAACGTGAACTTTGGCCGCCGGAGTGCACTTCCGGTTTATTCCGGTTTCGAAATGTCTGACGGGAATATTCGCACGCAATCCCCTCGGGACCATGACCGAAGAAGGCACCTCCAGAATCCGCAGCAACCAGCTCGTATCCTGGGTCCGGAAAATGAGGCGCGCCAAAATTCGCCTATCCCTGTTCTGACTTCGACTTCCACGAGCATCAACTGGTGGCCATATCCACCATGGGGTCAGTCGACTGTGTCCCCTACCCTCTCGAGTACCGCGAGTTCCTCTTCTTCACCTGCTCCCTCACCCACTCCCGCAGTGGTGGTATCAACTGTCTCTCCGTCATCCACAACCTCATCGCAAGCGTCGTCACTGAGTGTCACCCCAAGCCCATCCCCGGCGGCAGTTATAGTAGCCTCCAATTCTGCCCTACCACCTGAAGGCTCCTTACCTTCACAGTCAAAACTCCACACTGCAGCAGGTTTAAATACCACTCTACTCTACCTCATCCCGGTATTTATAGCTGTCGGTCTTGCCCTCGGACTCCTCTCTGGACTTCTAGGCTATCGATGGTACTCGCGGCGCCAGGCCCGTAAGAGCGGTAGTGAGGATGGTATTTATGCAGGGAGTTCCACCTTTATTCCCGGTCCACCGTACGTTTCTATGCGCGATGCAGGTCAAGGTGCTGAAGGCATGCAAGAGGCGTCGTTAATACCCGTTGGTAGTAGTCCAAGCAAGTATACACGTCATGGTGCCCCTCAGACAACGAGATCCTGGCTATCGACTGTCCCTGGAGCTGGCTCTACCCGCGCTGTTGCGCCTTCCCAATCGCGTCATCTGTCTGGCTCCTCCACCCGCGTTCGCTCTCGAGGGCGCGCTGTTTCTCCAGCGCCATTGGATGAGGCGAACGGCTCATACAATCTCAGTCGCTATAGATCTATTAGCCGTAGCATTCTAGGACGCCTGAAACGCAGTTCTGACAGGCGCACCACTGAAATGTCACGGGTCCCCTCACGGCGTACTACTACCCAGACGTACATGAGTCCGACTAGCGCATACTCGGGGACTCATTCGGGCGATTCCCGCCCCCCCAGTGCTGTGCCCCCTTCCACGCCCCCATCGCACGACGCCACTACCGAATGGCAACCAGGAAGTGGTTTTCGTATCATCGAGGAAACTATCTCCAATTTACCATCTCATTCCACAACTGTCAGCCCAACCGTGTCAGGTGTTCCCAGGCGGACGAGTGCGTGGAAGAGCGGCGATGCATTGCGCCAGGCGGTCGACACACACCCGGGCGAGCGCTGGCTTGCATGGACACAAAGCTGGACTTCGAGCCCTCCACAGACCAGCGAAGACATATTCACCACGATTCCCTCACGGCGTAACGCACAGGAGAAGAAGGACGTCGAGGCGCTCTTGCGCAGTCCTCCACAAGTCAACTCGGGCCCATTACAGTCAACGCTAACCTTCAGTCCCCGTGGGCAGCCAAGTCGACCGGGTCGGCATCCCGACAGAGTCGGAACACGCCGTCCTCAGTCCTCTACTACTGTCCCGAAGCCTGCTGCCCCCACACCTGCGACACGCGGCACTTCGAACTCGAGCAGTATCGAGCAGGGGGATGGGCACGGCACGGCGGCGATGCGGTTTGCCGCGCGGCATGCGGCTCTCACACGAGTGGAGGAGATTCTCGCGCACAGCTACAGCTCGCGCGAAATAGTCCCGCCGAAGAGTCCTAACGCGTTTGGGGCTGCGCCGGCATCGATGGAGGACATTGCGTGGGCGGCGGGAATTGAACAGCGTTTGACGGTGGCAGCTTCCGAGGATAAGGACAGGGGTGTGAATATGTGAGTATATTGCTTTTGGAGGTGGCGATGCTATGATTGTTGCTTGATATATGTTTGTCTGTTCTAGCAGTACACTACTCTGATATACTATAGTATGATAGATTTCGATGCAAAACGTATAATGAATTAGCCTCGACCTCAGCATGTGGAGCGCATGGTAATTCGGTAGAAGGATTGCTGGAGGAGCCAAATGCCACTGTCACACTCAGGCTAAGTCAACCCACGCGATGATAGAGAAAATGTGATAAGCTAGGGGTTACTACTCGTTTTCACAGAAGTGATAAATTTTCGGTGCCCCATGAATAAAAAGAGTGCACCGGCAGGCCTCAGGCATGAGTGCATGAAGTTTGGTGCATCTAGTCTGAGTTGTGGACACCAAAAATTCCGTCATTTTGGTTTTTGTCCTCGAGTTTCGACACAATTATCAGGTCTCTTCTATATGATTACCATCCACTGAGAGCATAAACTTGCCTGGGGATATATTATTAGAGTAATTTAAAGCCCAGATCACACAAAGATCAGTGTTATCGGAGGGTAGAATACAATTATCACCTCCCAGGGACTTATCAGTTCTATCATGTAAGCGATACTCAAAATGCGACTCAAAAGCAGCAACGACAGCATTACATGACTTGTTTCAAGCCAGTCCCTTCGCCCTGAAAAACTCCCACCTCGGGACATCCTCGCCCCGCCGTGGCGAAGGGCTTGCAAGCAAGGTCTCCCAACTTTCTTTCTGAATGTTCAATTCAACTATGGCTGAAGAGCTGATCGACGAACTCCCACTTTTTGGACATGCCGAGGATCCGGGCAGCACTTATCAAGCGCAGGCTTTGGAGCTGATCAGCTCTTGCCAGTTTTACGTCCAACTTTCAAAGGCCTTGGCGCCACATGTCCTCCAAGATGTTGAATTAAGACGGTGAGTACTCCAGATTCAGTTTGTTTATATTTTTGTCCGAGTCGCCCTAACATTCTTTCAAGCGTTCTGAGAATCTGCGATGATACGCTGCACTTCGCCTGCTCGGGCGAGAGTTCGGATGAGAAGGTAAATAAGCGCTTCAGATCAGCGGCTCGGGAACTGGATAAGTATGCAACACATTCACTTCTCAGGTAACTGAACATTTTAACGTTTTTGGAAGATTTTATCACTAACCCATTCGAAGACAAAGTCCTCGCCTCTACGGGGGTGTAACTCGAAGGATGGACAGAATAATGTTGTTAGATTATATGGAGAAAAGCAGAGAAAGGTCCAAATGGCTTGTATGTGACTTGTACCAAACGACTTACCTGCATTCCCCATTCTGATCCTGACATGTAACTTGGGTTCCTGGAGGAAAGCCGCCAGCATTAAAAATACCCATCAAAATCGTCCTGCTCCAGACAATTCCTGATCCGAACCCCATCATTATCCGACGTAAGTATTGACCTCTACGAATGAGCGTTCTCATTAATTTTCTTATTCATGTTTAAGATACGCTCGACCCAGCTTTGGGTCTCGCCGGAGTCATATGGGACTTCAATCGTGTCAGGGATGATAGGCGTATCACACTACAACAAAACCCTCGCTTCTACGTAGATCTGCCTATGTCTGCCGACGCATGTTGGGGTGAATTTGAAGCTCAGCCAATTGAGAGCCTGAGACTCGACGTTGCTAACGACACGATTCATGTTCTACTCGATGGGCCAAGCCGTATGTTTCTTGAAACGAAACAAGGACCGCGCATTTTTTGCAACGTCTTCAAGCCAAATGATGTCCTGGTCTTTGAAGGTTTGTGCGACGTCTCCCCCTGTCTCCTGTCCTTTCTGACGTCTTGTTAGATACTTGCGGCGTATTCCAAGGAGAAATGATCATTAGAAGGTCCATCCAATCCACGCTTGCCATGTGGCTTCTTGAGCGACCCTTGAAGCTACGAGGGCCCGGATCCATCCTTACACCGCCGTTGGCTGCAGCGGAAATGACGGTGACGCCTGAGAACTGGACAGATCCGTTTCGCCAGACGTTGTGTTCGCGAGACTGGGTATATATTTATGCGATACCGGTGCGTCGCGAATCTACCCAGGGAGAGGTACGTTTGACGTCTTTGGCATCGCTCACATCGCCGACGGTCTTATTCTACTCAGCTCTTGCCCCCGTCACCTCCAACATCTGAAAAACCGGGGTACCGTCCGCTATATACAAGTATCCATGCACTCAATAATGATGTACTCCTTGAAATATTCAATCACTATCGCTTTGATCACGAACGGAATTGGAACCTCCAGCGTAGGTGGTGCAAGCTCTCCCATGTTTGTCGAAGATGGCGATCCTGCATATATGACTCATCTTCCCTCCTGAACATGCATATGTTCTTAACAAACGGAACGCCTAATATCGACTTGGTTCCCCATTTTCTGCTCCTTCCACTCGTCATTGATTACAGGAACAGGATTGCCGATGAAGATGAAGAGGCCATACTGCTTGCGCTCCAGCAGCGTGATCGCGTACGCCACATTGCTCTTCAAATACCATCTCGGAGCTTATCCATGTTGCTCGTGGAAATGGATGGACCTTTTCCCAGACTAGAATTCATCTCACTCTTATCTACAACTGAGGAAGACAAGGCCCCGACGCTCCCCACCACGTTTCTAGCACCAAGTCTGCGCCATGCTACATTGATTGGTATTGGTCTTCCAACGGGATTGCCATTACTCGCTTCTGCACCTGACCTCGTCACACTCACACTCACACATACCCGAGCTTCTGGTTACGTTTGCCCGGATCTTGTAGTCACACATCTCCAACACCTTTTCCAACTAGAGGACCTGTTGATTGGATTCTCCATCCCCCTACCCCGCCCTAATGATGAAGCCAAACTGTTGCGTGGACTAATGACCCCTGCGACGATTCCTTCCCTCAAGCGACTTACATTTCGTGGTGTGGCCGCTTATTTGGAGAGCCTTATAGCTCGCATCCGGGCGCCCCTTCTCGAGGAACTGAATATTACATTATTCAATCAGCTCGCCTATACACTCCCTCACCTCTCCCATTTTACTAGTTCAACAGAGGGTTTCAGACATCGTGCTGGCCAAGTGACTTTTAGCCAGGACGCAGTCAGTATTCTCGTTGGCCACCCCGAGGAACTAGGCAATGGAGGATTCGGCCTTCATATCAGTTGCAAGCAGTTTGACTGGCAATTAGATTCGGCAGTGCAAGTTTTGGGCGAACTGAGGCAGATGCTGTCTATCGTAGAGGAACTTACGCTTGGCTTTGACGAAGATAGGATCTCTACCGGGTGGGAAGAAAATGCAGTTGAAGGTACGATGTGGCATGAGCTACTTCTGCCATTTAGTGGGGTGAAGAAGCTTCGTGTTGGCAATTCGCTTGCTCCTGAACTGTCTTCTGCTTTGGACCCGGATGATGCAGGGCTGGCCCTGGAGTTGTTGCCTGAACTTGAAGAGATTGAGGCACAGCTCGGAGATGAAGGTGCATATAGTGGATTTGCGTCATTCGTCGATGCTCGTCGAGTTGCAGGTCGCCCCGTACTCCTCTCAGACTCCTCAGTCAACGCACCTTTGACTGAGGAACCTCGGCTAATCACAGACGAGTTGCACCCCGCAGAATCACCTCAACAACTTTTAGCGCAGGCACCTCCTGTGTCACGTCCGGGCCTCTTTTCACAAATAAATCGGTTTAGGAGAGTGGTGGTCGGCCGTGTGCGGAAGCGGATAGATGTATTATAATAACACGATAGGGATCTCCATATCAGCAGTCTGTGGTTTTTCCATTCGTCCAGCTATGTATCAGACAAAGGGAATCCGGACATTATTTCTACCCAGCGTAGTTTGAAGTGAAGTTTTTTTTAAACATTGGTGTTTATTGTCCCCGCAAAGTGACAAGCCAAGTCTAAGCTACTCTGTACGGAACAAGACTCCCCCCGGCGTATCGGCGAGCGTACTAGATCACGTAAATATCCTACCCTCCATGTTAAGAAGCCATCATCATCGCCAGTTGTAATGATCGAAATGATAAGATAGATGCTCAACAACTGTCGGTCACGGTACTACGTCCACGTTCGTGCACAACTCAACGCCGTCATGAATAGCTGACGCGAGACTGCAGTGAGGACAACACGTTTCAGCCTTTGGCCACATCCTCACAATTAATCGATCCCCCATTACCCTGACATGTCCAGTTGGTTGTCTCGCACTACTCGCTTCAAGTCGTATGTTTTTACGAGGCTCCGCCGAGGTGCAACACGTAGTGAGTAATACGGTATCGCTGTCACCCTTATTCCGGTCCAATCTGTGAATCCAACAGAGCCCACAAGAATCAGAACAAATTCACCTATCGATAAACTCAACGATGACGCCCTTCTCAACATATTTAGTATCTATCAACTCGACGTCAGGGACGAGGAGGAGGATGAGAATGCCTGGTTGACACGCAGGTGGGACCGCCAACGTTGGTGGTACAAGCTGGCACACGTTTCCAGACAGTGGCGATACCTCATTCTTGCGTCACCGGCTCAACTGAATATCCATCTACTTTGCACCTATGGTGTGCCTGTAGCAGACATGCTAGCACATTCACCCCCCCTGCTGCCACTCACTATCTTTTACAACGAAGTTGATCGCCAGATGACGACCGAAGACGAAGAGGGTGCACTGCTTGCGCTCTCTCATCGTCATCGTGTGCGTCGTATTGCCCTCTGGATGCCAGCCTCAAACTTGGGGAAATTTATCACTGACATTAATGAAGAATTCCCGATCTTGGAGCGCATGTGTATTGGGTCTCAAGCTGAAGGTTCTACAGGGCTGGCCATTTCTGGAACGGTCCAAGCTCCTAATCTACGCCACTTTTGGACTGCTTCACATGGACTTCCATTACTCACAAATGCCGCGGGCCTCGTCAATCTCGAGCTTATAGACATCCCAGCATCCGCCTACTTCCCTCCTGCTTATATTCTCGATCAGATTCTACTTATGCCCCAACTGAGGATTCTCAAGATTCATTTTCACACTCCTCTTCCAAACCGTGACGTTGAACGCCAATTATGGAAACACCCGATCGCGACTCAATCCCTTCTTCACCTTCACCTCCTTTCATTTCGAGGCGTTAACGCTTACCTTGAAGCACTTCTTTCGGAAATCAGCGCCCCAGTCCTTAGCATACTCGATATCCAGTTTTTCAATCAGGCCGTACCATTCAACATTCCACAGCTCTTGCAGTTCACCGAGACATCAGAGAACCTCCGCATTAGCGCTGTAGAACTCTCTTGCAAAGGGGATTCCGTTACGTTGATAGCGGACCCTGATAGGAGTCGTCCCTTGTGCGTGCAAGTTATGTGCAGACGCCTCGAATGGCAGGTATCGTGCGCAGTCGAGATCCTTGGTGCACTTTTACCCATACTTTCCGCGGTGGAGAAACTCACGCTCAGCCATGTGGAGGACAATCAATCGGAGTCTCCCAATGAAGTTGACAGAACAGAATGGCGCGAGCTTTTCAGACCATTTAGCAATGTGAAGACACTTTGTGTGTCAGCCATCCTCGTGGAGGAACTCTCTCGTTCTCTATGTTCGGAGGGTGGGGAAATGCCTCTGGAAGTCCTTCCAAATCTTCTGGAGCTTCAATATTTTGGTGGAAGCAGTAACATTCAGGCATTTTCTCCATTCATCATTGAACGAAAGAGAGCGGGCCACCCTGTGACCCTGGTGCCACGCTCAGGTCAATCGTCGCCCTATCTCTCGCTTGCATCGCCAGCGAGAGATACCCTTGAACTTCTCAGATCGCGAAAACGGCAGCGTTACGACGGCAGAATATGACCGCGCCACAGCCTTCGCTTTCCCCACCCTTTTCGAAGCGAGCGCAGCGGCGCACATCGTCCTCAAAAGAAGCGTTAATTTTCTTTTCTCGTGATGTGTCTGCACATATGATTTTTTGAGTGCTTTTCGCGTTTCTTTTCTCTCGATCTTGTGATTCTTTTCTCTTATCTTTGAAATAGTGCAATAAACAATTGTATTAAATACGAGCCAAAGTGCTCCGGTTGAATGTAACGAGTTGACCACCCGTTCCCCTCGTGTAAACGCGTCCGCGTTGGTGTTACCGTATTTAGCAAAGTTTGTTTGTTGTAAACAACCTTTATCGTAAGCGGAGCGCGAAACGAAAGACGAGAAGAGAAACGACAAGCAGCCATTACTGGACAGCGTAAGCAATTCAAACTTTGCCACGTCCAAGTTCTCTTACCATCCTTCATGGTCTTCATTCATCCTCCAGATCCTGCTCTTCGTCAACCACTAACCCCTACCGACGTCCTTCCCCTATTCTCGGCCTTCTATGTGCTTGCAGTACTCGCTATCCTTCCCAACACCTTCCTTCTCAAAATTTTACTCTTGCCCTTCATCATATGGCAGGCTTGGAAGTGTGCCGTAGAATTGGAATTCTCTCCGTTGTTGGTACGGCTTCTCGGTTTTCAGAGCGCTGATGGGCTCGCTTTCTGGAATCTAATTTATGTCGTACGTTTTCTATCCATTTCTATCATATTTTACGCTGTTTTTCTGAAACTCGTGATGTAGGCCGCAATGGCCGTCGTGGCGCTCATATCAATTGAACGGACATTCACCAGGAAACCATTAAGGAGATACGAATTAGTGAACGGTCTTCCTATTGAGCGGCAGTTGTCCTTCTCAAATGTCCTCATTGACGCCTGCGATCTCCTTTGCAATCCACGCGGTATCGGATGGTCTTGGTCACGTACACGCCAGGGCACCATGTCGCCCTCTATTATCTCGATTTTGGTCAAACTGCTCCTAAAGTGCACCTTGATCGACGCCTCACAATATATCGTCCATATCGTCTGTCCCTCTGTCAAAAACCCCGGAGGTGGCAGTCTCTTCAACCCGAATCTTGGTCCCGTTCGTAGCACCGCCTTGGCAGCATTTGCCGGCTACTGGGGCTGGCTGATCGTGTACGCGTCCGTCGATGCGCCATATCATGTCGCCACCTTGATCGGACGAATCGTCTTTCGCCAGCCAGCCTCGTATTGGCCACCTTTCATGCGCCGACCATGGATGTCCACTTCCACTAGAGAGTTCTGGAGCTACCGTTGGCACCAGGCCCTCCGACACGTATTCACTGTCTTTGGGGCACGCCCAGGTGGCGCACTCCTGGGTATGCCCGGTGCGGTCATGGGCGCATTCGGTGTGTCCGCCGTGCTCCATCATGTTGGACTGTGGGGGCTCGGGAAGGGTATGGAGTTCAGCACCGCCGGAGGGTTCTTCCTTATCATGGGCCTCGGCGTCCTCATGGAGGAGGTATTTAAGAAAACGACTGGGTTGCGCGTGCGAGGTTTCCTTGGTTGGTTATGGACCACACTGTGGATAGACCTGTGGGGCACGCTCATGCTCGACGGGTGGGCTCGACATGGGATGTTTGTAAATCACACCTTCCCCGATCGACTTCGACTCGGAAAATATCTCGTCGATACCGTCATCGCCCTCTCGGGAAAGTTACAAATTCCTGATTTTGGGATGGTCCCATAAGATGCGAGGTCTCCGATGTGCATCAATATTAATATTTGCCTCAGCTTATCTTTTTGCGTAAAACCAATTCGTGTTTTTGCTTTTGCTTTTGCTTTTGCTTTTTAGGATCACTTGCCGACACTGGATTAGAAAAAATGGACTGCTACAGTATACCCCTTCTTCCCGCTACTGTCTACAACGAATTACTGCAGACTTGTGGAGGTTTGCGTGATGAAAGGATTCATAGGTTCTGCTATAGGGTATTCAAAAAATACACTTCGTTATGGAAGCAAAAAGTTTGCTTCCAGGAATTGCCATAACAGAACTATCGCAGAGCCTGGGTGAAGATGCACGAGCTGCGTGGCGACTACGAGGAGTTTCCGCATTGACGCAGGTCAAGAACCCGAAGAAATGCAAAAGCAAATACGTTGTTCGACCACGGCAGGTCCACATTCCCTTACTTGCAGGTTCGACTCGGATAAGCGCACCCACGCACAAGCAAATTTAGAACGCAAGAGACAATTGAGAGGGCATGGATTTGGTTACGCACTCTACGACGCCCAGGGCGATATGTTCGATCCTGGCTATAATCACTCCAAGCCAGCAGCAGGGTTAAAACTCAGGGATTTTCTTTAAATGGGCACCGTGACTGCAGTAATTAGAGCCAATGGTGCACGTTGCTGAGAAGCTTACCGCTCAGCGCATAATTGAGCAGCACATTTCCAGCAGGATAGGGGTAGAACCGCCTGCTCATACGACTTCTTTGCGGATGTCAGCGGCGTTAGACAAGGCATGCGAGTATAGTAGTTGGTCGTGGTTGGATGACCTCTCGAAATGTGGTTGAATCACACGAGGCATGGTCACGTGATCGCGCGTATAGATCCCTCGGTTCGGTTCTGCGACTGCGGTCGTAACTTGCCCTAGTCATTCAATGTCGGTGTGTGCCCACAACCAATACCCATAAAAGGCCACACTCTAGGCTGGTCCAGGTATATAAGAACCAGGTGTGTGGATGTGGCGAGACTCACGTCCAACTATCACGATTCTCACTGTATGCCTAATCCCAGTACTCCACCCAACTCTCAAGCCGTCCCAGCATTATCAAACACAACTCCCTTGAAGTGGGATATCTGTGGCAGCCACACTCACAGCTTCAGACAGAAGAAAACTGCTTCAAACATCTACGCAGACATGTCCTTTGATTTCTGCGATAAATTCGTTGGGCCCATGCCAGTCCAAGACTTCCTCGACGAGTTTCTTCCTCGGCCCGAAGCAACTGCTTTCTGTCCTCAGGCAGATTTCGACTTCATTGAACCATCTGTCTCACAGAATGAAACTAAATTTGCGAGTCCCTCAACCTTTGATTAAATTTCCAGATCCTGACCACTCTTTCAGATTCAAGCAATTCACAAATCTGGCACATGTCCGGGTCTCCACTTTGTGAACACTACGAAAATACGCGACGCGCCGTCAGGGTATCATTACAAACCCGACATCTCCGTTTATCTAAACGCACCCGGTGCGAACTCGTGCGCAGAGCTGCCAGCGGGGCTCGAGTGGGGACGCATTGAATTCTATATCGAAAACAAACCCAAGGACCACGACCCTTTTATGAGGATCGAGCAACTCCAAACCAATCCACAAGACGTTTCCTGCCACGTCGGGTTCAGCGTCGGTGCTTACAAGACTTGTGGTCAGCTAATCGCCTACGCAAGTGCTGTCCATCGTTCCCAGTTTCGAGTGTTTTCTTTCTCTATCGCCATTTTCGGTGACACTGCCCGCTTCCTTCGATGGGATCGTAGCGGGGTCATCTATACACAGCCATTCAAATTGGCTGACGGTGAACTTTTCCAATTCTTGTGGAGATTCGACCATCTTTCGGCTGTTGATCGTGGCCATGACACGTCTGTCTGTCCGGTAGACGATGACGAGGCCGAGGTTGCTCTCCCAAAATTGAAGACTTACCCGACCTTCGAAAAAGTGCAGAGGAGCCACCTTCACAAGATCCTTGTCTGGGACGATCGGGATCCGCACGAGAAGCCTAGGCGTTACATTACACCAAGTGTGAAGTGGGCCACAGATGCGCTTATCGGCCGAGCGACTTTCGGATATGTTGCCTACGACGTCGAGAGCGGAGATCTTGTGTACTTGAAAGATTACTGGCGCATTGATCACCCTGAGGTCCAGAAAGAAGGGGATATATATGGGGAACTTCATTCGGCTCAGGTCCCGAACATCGCGAAGATGAGTCGGGCGTGTGACGTTCCTCAGATATCTGGTCGTGGCGCTCTTCAAGTCCAGTGGCCTCAGGTGCAAAGGACTAGGACGCAGGACTTTCTGAGCCGGCCAGGAGGTCGTTATTCATGGTGTCCTGGTCACCCGCGTGTGGAAGCATACATTCATCATCGACTTGTACTGGAGACAGTTGGGATGCCGTTGAATCACTTCAAATCGACTCGACAGCTGTGTGAGGTGATTCGGGATGCCATCGTCGGTAAGATGTCTTCCCTCTGACGATGCTTGAATTCTCGGCTTACTTTTCTTTTTGTAGCCCATACTGCCGCGTACAAGAAAACACGAATTTTGCATAGGGACGTGAGCGCAGGGAACATCCTTATCACGGACAAGGGCACTGGGATGTTGATTGACTGGGACTTGTCGAAAAAGGTGAAAGAAGACGGGGACGCGAAGCCCAGGCGACATTCGCGGACGGTGAGGATTTGTCGCTCACTTAGAGGTATATATGGACTGAATGGAAGATCAGGGAACGTGGCAATTCATATCGATAGCACGTTTATTGGATCCTTGGTCATGGCCGCATGAAGTTTCGGATGATCTGGAGTCATTCTTCTGGGTACTTCTGTACGAGGTTGTCCGCTACAGGAATCGCAAGACCCCGGAGCTCAAGGAAATCATGCAAGCAGTGTTTGACCAACATACCCAGGCTACCAGATCCAGCATCGTCAGAGGAGGCGATGGAAAGTTGAGTTGTCTGGACAGTCGCAAACTGGCCTTTAGGCGTATTCGGCAATTTGTTGCAACCCCTTGCAGGGATATCATCGAAGATATGAGGTCTCTTTTCCACGATCTCTACCTTCATGTGACGAGCGATGAGCCTCAATCCATGGTGGAAGCAAGGGAAGAACAGGATCCTAAAGTCAAGACTGCTCGCGAGAACCTTCAGACTTCGGACGCGCTCTTGACCATTCTCGACAAGCACTTGCAGTCTGAATGGGACATTAACGACGATGGCAGCCTAGATTTATCCGAACCTCATGTGAATTCTTCTGGAAGTAGGAACAGGCGAAAGCGCAAAGCCGAAGATTCGCTTGATGGTGGCGAGCAGAATATTCACCTTCGACGGATAGGACGTATGCCACCGAGGTCTTCAATGCCGAGGTCTAAAGACAGTTTTTCATCCCAGACCTCTTCTCACCATGATGACATCTTCAGCATGTCCTCGAGGATGCATACTTCGAGTGGTGGTTTCTCCAGCACCCTGAGGTCGATGGATGATAGATCATCGGCGAAGCAATAATGCGATTGCAAGGCAGCGCTAGTTCTTGGACCCAAACACCACCTCCATAACCCATCACTTTCCTTTCCACCCACTCCTTCATACTTGACGCCCAGCACATCCATGATCCACCTACCTTGAATCCCTCCATATAACCGTGTCGGGTCTTTGTTGGTTTTGTTCTATTTCATCACTATAGCTCTCCTATCTTTCATTCTCGCTACTCCTGTTTATAATCCCCACAAGGCTCCCCCTCAATCACTAGCATTGGAACGTCCCAAACATACACTCCTTTCTCACTCCTTGCGTAATTTCTGAAGCTCCCGGCTCTCTCTGAGGGTTTAGGACTGCTCCCGCACACCATATTCCATCCATCCAGTGCCCTTCCCGGGCCACCGAGACGCAATGAGAGAAATTGTATACATATATCGTAGTTACATATTCGTGAGATAAATGCTATAGTTCAAATGTAATGCAATATCAGTAACGTACACAGCCGAAGAAAAAAAAACCAACAAAAAGCCAACGATAAACGATATAGCGCGACGTACGTATGCAAGACATCAACAAAAAAAAGAAGCATCTAGCACTACCATAAAATGAAATGCTCAAAACCCGACGTAGCTCAAACTCCACATCTCCCCTCTTACGCCAAGCCCACCCGCCTCGGCGCCTATAACCTTCGCCCCGAGTCGAACCAACACGCTGACGGCATCACGCATCGCGAGTTT
>QLPA01000737.1:1001-19818 GCA_003313945.1 Lactifluus pinguis
GGATGTTGTGAGTAAATCAATTATGACTAAATACAGTACTTTCATACATTATTTGTGTTATTTTGTACCATTTGTTTCTTTGGTACAGATTTACCAAAATTTACCATGTAGGGTTTTCCTGATGGCCTATTTTTTATTTTTTATTTTGGAAACGCTTGCCTTTCGGTGCGGAACTAGGTGGGAAGCTTGCCGCTAGCCACCTTAGAACCTAATGTGAAGCTGGTCCAGTGGGCCGGTCCAGGGGGGAAATGCCTTTTACGCACACCCTTCAGTCTCCTCCGGCTTTGGCTTGCCCACCGAGGGTGAGGGCCTAGGCTATCTTCAGATTGCTCCGGGTAGTGTGGGGCTCCACCACATTGGGTAATACCCACTAAAACTCCCCAGTGGTGACGGTGGGATTCGAACCCACGACCCCTGCAGGCAGGACAAGCCCAGGGGACACCAGGGCTGAGCATCTGGTCACCACTGAACCATCCACACCCCATAGTAGTAGTACTTTTTTTTTTTTTTGAAAAGTGATTTATTAGACAGACAAAGATAGTAACCTAGATTACCTAACAACTCTGATCTAATGCGCTGAAGCAGGCCTTGACGGTCCGATCTCTGAGGCGGAGGGAAAAAATGTGTTTACGCACACCCCTCTTTTGGGGTAGTGTGGGGCTCATGGGGCGGTATTTCCGCGTTTATCTACCCACTAAAAAACCTTGTCTCGAGTTATCCAATCCGGATGAAGATTTGGGTGTTTCGTTTTGAGGGCGGTGTGCCAGGTTGATTTGACTCGTGTTATCGCATTTTTGTTTGTAAGATTTTTGTAGCCGCATCTTATCATCAGCTAGTCTTTTGTTGATTTATTATTATTATTAATATTATTTTTATTTTTTATTTTTCCAGCGATGTCTGACAGTTGAATTGATTGGTTTGGACCATTTGTTTGGGGTGATTGCGTAATCCACAGATTAAGCGAGTGTGTGTTGGGGTAGGTAAGTTAGTTGGGGTAATGCTTAGGTCGTAGGGGGGGGGAGGAGGGGCTTGTTCGGTATGGGCTGTATGTTTTTGCGTTGCACAGAGATTTTGTTTTTTGTTTTGGGGTGTTGGGGTGGGTGTTTTGTGGTAGGCATTTAGCATCTATAATGCATCTTAGTGGCTTGTTTAGCCATGGACCCATGGTTGTTGGGTTTTAACATATATTTTATTGTGTGTGTGGGTACATGGCCCAGGTGTGTTTGGTACTCGGAGGGGTGTGCTCCTTTCTGGGGGGGGCATTGATGTATGCTGTGAGTAGGACTTCGGGCTGTCTCAACCCTGTCCACACTCTGGGCGTGGAAGTGCCCGTACCATGGTGGTGGTACGGGTCCAAGGTCCCCCCATAGTAGTAGTACTGTATACTTGCAGTCTTGAGCAAGTGGCGGCCCGGGCTTTCCGCTGCCCGTCGAATCTTATTCTTTTCCATTTTTGTATGTAGTATGTTCCTCCTGCGACAACGAATGGAAGTAGCATTATCCATGACAACCAAAACTGACAACAAGTTGAGGCATAAAGAGGTAAGTAATTGGTATGAGGAGATATTCAGGCTTGTGCTGTAGCACCGTGTCAACGCCGTCTTTTCTCCGGGTTTGTAGAAACTTTGTTGGTCTAGGAAGAACCACCAAGTATATCGTACAGTGAAAAATTAAACGCTGTGGATGAGTGAGAAGCTCGAGGTTGTGTCCCACGGCTTCAGCTCAACAATTGAACGAAGGGATAAAATAATTTGGGAGGGGAAATGGCATATTGTATCGAGACTTGCCTGTGCTTGACGACGGATCAGCTGTAAAGAGATCCCCGCGATCTGAGGTTGTACTGGCTATGCGGCGATTGTACCGTTTCGAATGGAAAGGCTAAGAGCCAGTAAGTGCTACATTAAAACGTGAAAGTGATTACAGCACCTGTTCAATGATGTATTACAGCCATACTCTGATAATAACTTTACGATTCTTCGATATCCACGTCGCGATGCTTCTTGAGACGGTGTCCGGCCATCGTCATTGAGAACATGGATATTTGCACCTCGATCGAGTAACAGCTTGACGACCTTATGGTGACCGTTAGCTGATGCTAAATGCAACGACGTCAAAAGGTCCGGCGTTTTCGCGTTCACGTCGGCACCATAGTCAAGCAACAACCGGACGACTGCGAAATGTTCGGACAGTATTGCACAATGCAATGAAGTCAGTCCGTCTTTTTCGTTCTGGGAATCTACTCTGGCACCGTGCTTGACCAAAACCTTGGCGCCTTCCAGCCATCCACCCGTTGAGGCCAAGTTCAAGGGTGACCGGCCAGCTCTATTTCGCCCATTGACATCCGCGCCGCAATCAACTAATGACTGTAAGAGATTAAGGTCCTTCGATTCCAATGCGGAAAATAATGAAGTCCCTTGATCTCTCTTAAGCGCATTTGCGTCTTCAATGCGGCGCAGAGATTTTATGCTTCCCATGCGCTCGGCAAGGAACCTGGCAATATTGAGCTTCCCACTGTCAAACGCCAAACCTAAGGCAGTCTTGTGTTTGCTATCCCTCACGTTGACATCTCCGCCCGACTCCAGTAATAATTCCACGATGTCCAGATGCCCGTATTCCGCCGCTCTATGCAATGGCGTCTGACCGTCGCTGGCTTCTGCGTTCAGATTCGAGCCACATCGGATTAGTAAACGGGCAATTTCGAGTTCTCCGTTACGAGCTGCATAGTGGAGTAGCGTTTGTTGAAAGAAATCCCGCTTATCAATACATGCACCACGCTCCATGAGCAATTTGAAAACATCGAGGTGCCCGCTCCATAATGCGGTATCCAGTGGGAGTTCGAGGCTTTTTTTTGTCTGACCAGCGCCCTTGTCAAGCAAAAGTTGCACAGTATCGGAATGTCCAAAATGTGATGCATAGAATAATGCAGTCTGACAGTGGTAAACAGAGTTCACGTCTGCACCATTCTCGATCAAGAAGCGTGAAGCCTCCAGCATTCCGTTGCCCGATGCCAGCATCAATGGCGGTTTTTGATCCCTGCCACGCACGTCGATGTGTGGGATAAAGTCCAGTAGCAAATGGAGGATGTCGAGGTGTCCGTTGGCTGATGCTTTATGGAAGGGAATATCTCCCGCGCTGTCCTTGGAATTGGGATCTGCACCGTGATCGATCAAGAAGCGTGCAACCTCGACACTCCCGTCGGGGCCACATGCAAGATATAAGGCGGTCTCCCCCATCAGTGATTTCGTGTCTACGGCTGCACCATGTTGGATGAGAAATTTTACGACATTGAGATGCCCAAAACTTGATGCAGTGTGCAGCAAGGTCCAAAAGTGGCTTTGTACATCTATATTTGCACCGTGGCGAAATAGCTCCCGCACGACAGCCAGGGATCCACGTTGCGATGCTGCATGTAATGGGGTCAAGCCAGAGTTGTCATGACAGTCTGGATCAGCGCCATGCTGTAGTAATGCCTCTACGATCTCAAGCTCTCCTCTTCCCGATGCAAGGTGGAGTGGGGTTGATCCATGTTTGTTCCGTACATTGACATCTGCGTGATGTTCGAGTAATAGCTTCACATGGTCACGATGTCCGCGTTCTGATGCGTGGTGTAATGGAGACTTTCCGGACTCGACAGGGGAGTTCATGTCTGCACCGTGGTCGAGCAGCAGCAGCACAACATCGACATGTCCCTTGGTGAGCCCAGCATGCAAACAAGTGCTGTAGTACCCCCCCCTGGAATTGATATCTCCTGGATGGGTGACGAGAAGATGCTCAACAAGGCTGCGGAAACCACAAAGTGTGGCATAGTATAGTGGGGTAGCGTCCGGTAGTATTGGGTGAGTCGCGAACATATGCTCACGGAAAATCCGGTCAATATCGTATATCCAGACCCATGTTCGAAAATGTGGCTTGGCCCAGTCAAAGAGACGCTCCATCGCGTACTGAATATTCTCCACTACGTTTTCGAACCGACCGTGATCGACCCAGTGGCGAGCAGCGTAGTTCGCAAATGGGAACTTCTCCATACGCTCCTTGTCGATATGATCATCTAGATGGAGTAGGATGCTGAGAGAGGCCTGTGCGAGCATGGAATGTGCAGACTGGAGAGAGACGTGATGGCGGGAAAGATTCTTTCCCGCATTGGCCAGGCGATCCGATGTCAAGTACTCCTGGACAGAGATGTGGGAGAATTGGATGATTGGCGATCCGTGAACATTAACAGTGACGATCAAACTCGAACATGCCGATAAGACCGCGTGGGTGTCTTCTGGCCGCCAATCCTCGTAATACCGGGAAAGCTTATTGGTGTCGAATCGAATCGCAAAAACGTTCGCGAGCTCTTCAACCCGAAGTGGGCGAACGGCAGCCAAGAGACATTGGAAAAGGCGACGAGCGTATTCTCGGTTCTTCTTCTCGATCCCGAGTAAAGTCCGCTCATAAGTCGCGTCCAAGGCACCAGGCAGCTCATCCACAATGCGCCGAATTGCTGCGGGAGGACTACGACGCAGAGTGTCCAGCTGAGAAAATACCCAGCGGAACCTGTCCGACGAAGTCAGATAAGACACCGTCGCAAGACACAATCATGTCCATCACTTACGTTCCGCCTGATCTCGCAGAGAGAACATCAATTACACGTTGCTTGTCCTCTGCACTCCATTCCCGCATCTTCCGATCTGAATGGACGACCGTGCGGATGTAATCGAGAATATCCTGCTCTTGCCCCTTTTCATCATGGAGGGACACACGAAGAGACGTCAGAGGTCTCAGAGCCGTTAGAATGTCGGCCTCCGGGCGACTGGTTACACAAATTCGTAAATTTGGAAGGTCGAAGTGGACGAGCTCGTCCACGAGATCGAGCACCCTCTCGCGTGCGGTCGGAAATCCAGATGTATTCGGACATTCGTCGAGTCCATCCAAGATTATGTAAACATCAGGCAGTCCTGGGAGCTTGAGCATTTTCTTGAGGCATTCCGTAAGTGCCTGATCATCAGGCGGGTGGGATCCTGCATTGTGTTGCGAATATAGCTGAGAAAGTGTGTTATTGCAAGGAACAGATTTGGCGCTGAGCTGGCAGAGGAGTGAGGTGAGCATGCCGCGGACGTCCTGCTTGGCAGTATCCCCGAAATCAAAATAGAAATGCCCCAACACGGCCGATCCTGAATCGCATTTTGCTTTGACATCTTGTATGATACTGGAACTATTTGATAATATAAATGACCTGGGCGAGAGAGGTGAGGATGACACACACCACAGCACACTCTTTCCTGAGCCCGCTGCGAAGACGGGCAGCATGTTACTTTCTGAAAAACGAGGATGGAAGATAGGACACAATACGCACGTATTCCTTGTATCCACAAAAGGGATCCCGTTGTTTTCCATTTCTGGAAGGTCTCACATTGGCTAAACCAGGCAGTAGTTCCATTGTGGTGAGCCGTGCGTGCGATGTTGTGGTTTGTTGATGGATCTGGAGGGGAGAGCCACATTCGAATATCCCTCTGCAATTGATCACCTAGGATGTATGTTGAGTCAAATGGCGGTTGTTAGATAACCTAGAACAGACGTTTCATCTTGTTCATCTCGATTGTCGTCTCTTGCGCCGTAACTAGTAAGGAGTGGGCTTGATACTCTAAGCAGTGATAAGGTCACGCATGTGAACATACCCAAAGCTTGCTGCATCTGATCTGTTGACACCTTGCCGTCTACTCGCACAATACCCTTGGTCAATTGTTTCAGTTACCGAAACGAGGGTTGCGTACTGTCCATGACTACTTTCATATTATTGACGAGACCATGGACAAGCTCAAACGTTTGAGCTACCGTCATTCGAGTCTCATCCAGAGTGAGGCGGTCCATCCTGCGTAGCGCAGCCTCGATATCTCTCTCTCCCAATAGCTTCTTCGCAAATTTCTCTATGCCATGTTCGTACTTTAGGAATGTGTGGGAAACTGAAGACTTACTAAATCGACCTTGCTTGATTTGTTTAGTCGCCAGGGCGAGAACGGACAACACTTCGACCAATATCTTGACGATGATATCGGTCATTGCAGAGTTGAATGGCACCCTCGTATATATACGGAGGCGTTGAAGAAAATTTGCGACACATTCGAAGAGGTCAACAAGTGTGTCATAACTTGCGCGAACTTCAACAGCCGTCTGATATACTCCAATATTACAACGACGCAGAAGAAGACCGAACGAAATACCTACCACTAGGAGTACCTCCACGCCACAGAGGATTGCTCTTGCAGGTTTTGCATGTGGCGATGGCACCTGTAGACATTAGGGTAAGAAAACAGTCAGATAAGACGAACCGATGGCCTCTGACGTACCACACTGGTGGATGGGCCAAGGACGCCAATAAACCCAAGGAGAACTTGTACTATGGGGTTAAGCCACTTGATCAAATTCCGATTTCCATCCCGGTACTCTTTGAAGGCCATTGCCCTTCCTTCAAGTAGATCAAGGATGGCTCTTGGAGAGACGCAGTTCTGGAACTGATAGGTGAAGGGGTTTTTGGTGAGATCTATTCCGGTCTGCCTGGTATAGTCGTCTAAAGTATCGAGAATCAATCGATGGTTAGAGGAGGAAATCTGTGTTGTGGACGACATGGAGACAAGGGTGTTATAGGAGAAGGTGGAAACTAATCGATGAAGAGTGAAGAGTGATGGTGGCGTGGGCATGCATTGATACTAGATAAGCGCCGTGCCTGCTCAGGCCATGGCTCGCAAGTTAACACGGAGAACCGGAACGGCATCATGACAGGCTTGAGTTGCTATGCTGCATGATCTGAAAAGCGTGAAAAATGCGATCGGAGTGTGCCGGAAACCTCCAACTGGGCGCTACATGGAGGAGCCATTTCACGCGCGGCAAATTAGCGGAATGTACCGCTCCCAGGAGGCGGATTCAGGATCATCCCGCCAGAGAGCATCCATGGACGAACCCACACACACCACAGCGATGACGGCAGACAAAACCAAACTACTTGACCTAAGGAGCTTCTTCTAACTTTAGGCGCGGGCGAGACTACGAACAAGGGTCAGTGTGGTAGGCAGTGTGAACGAGGTTCGGTAATAACGTGCTCATCCGAACGCGCCTCCAAGTCTTAGTGTATCCCGCGGACCCTCCTCGATGCAAGTCTTGGAGGGTCTGTCGTGCTGTGACCCGGGCTGCTCAAGCGCCGCTCGATTTTGTCACCTACTCGTATACCTTCACTTACTGTCGGCGTGGATAACCAAGCCGAATATAGGCTGTCTCAGCTGCTTGGTGGAATGCCGATGCACTGCCAATGAGTGAGGCATGATGAGTGGTGATGCTATAGATTGCTATGCGGTAAATATATGCCATGGGGTGAGGAGGGGAGGGATTGAAAGGACACATTAAAGACCCATGAAAGAAATACAAATTTCACGACAAACGTTGTCTTTTTTCCATCGCTCGCTCACACTTATTCGTATGAGCGTGTCGACATCTAAAAAAAAAGGGACCCTTTCTACTCTTCAATCTTTGCCAAAATCTCCGAATCCTTGAACAAATGAAATCCCTATAGGACCACCATCACCATCATCAGAGAGTGTGCTTGAAGAAAAAAAAAACGCACGTCCTCGACTACTTTGATTGCATTCCCTCCCGCCTTGACCGACGTGGGCACGATCCGACCTTCTTTATCCAGTGCGCCAGGTCCGACCGTGATCACGGTAGCTCCTGGAAGTGGACTCGACGTGGCAGAAGTCGGGAGGAAGATTCCAGTTGCGGTTTTCTAATATATATATTATGTGTGTGTCATGAGAGAGAGGGAGGAGCCCCCCAAAAAAAAACGTACGGTTGCAGGTTTGAAACGTTGGACGAGGACGCGGTCGAGAAGGGGAACGAGAGACCTGATCAACTTGATGGTAACCTGGGCAGCCTTTTTGAAACACGGGTCAAAATGGACAAAATGGACGAGTGGACATCAATATAACATGCCAGACGCGAGTAAATGATTAAATTATGTGCGCGCTTCACCGTCTGTTTTCGCGACAGTCTTGTTTGGTTCGAGCAAATACAGTAAAATCTTACGTGGCAATCGACTAAATACTAGTAGGTCGTGCAGGCTAGCCATGCTGGTGTACAGTACATAAAACTTGTCACTTTGAACAGTACAGTATAACAAAGGCACAGAAAAATAGAGGAGAGCTATGGGGACAAAAATGCAGTACAGTATCACTGACAATAGTGAAACCGTCATCGGCAAAGAAAGAACACCGCACAAAGAAGCTTGCGAAGAAGGGTAAAGAGAGCCAGCTTAAATTAGTATGACAAGAACATCGTGTTTAGCGTAGCAAGAAACAAATCGGAAAAAGGGTACAGCATTAAGAGCAATGCGGAGTATATATACCTTTTGTCAAGAAACTAGATAAAAGAAAAAGAGAGTAGCACGGCTCATGCAGTCAACCATATATCATGACGGCTCGTGCGTGCTCATTCCCGAGGACACCACTTTGGTCCTGCAGCCCTGCAGTGCGACGAGAGCTGAGTGACGAGAGCTGCGTCGACTTGAGAAGTCATCCGTCTCGCAGCCAACAGCATCACGTGACCTCTTTGCTCCATAATCGCCTCACGCCCACCGGACGGCAAATTCGCTATCGCCGGACGCTTCCTATAATCTTGCCCAAGCGTCTGCGAGGGAATACGTTTGAACGTCGGTCGCGACGTCGTCAAGCCTGAGCTATCCGCTGTTGCCAAGAACACATACCGGAGAGCCTCTCGAGCTAGTCGCGTGGTCGTCCGTGAATACACTCATACTCCGGTCGCTACTATTACCGCTTACCACACCACCCTCTGTCAACACCTCACCCCCTTCTGCACCAACTTCGGATAAGGGTGCTCGGTCGAGCCCTGCGGTTGCTGGTGGTCCAGTCGACGTCGTATTACCGCGCTGGCGAGGCGAAAGGTGAAGTGTGAGTGGTGCGTCCCGTGCGAGTACAGCTTGCTCATAGCTACGCAGATTGTCCGTATGCATATGTGATGGCAGCTTGTCCTCCATGCTGTACATTGTTAACCCCGGCACTGAAGCCGATTGCCGTTCTGGCCACCCATGGGATCACCCCAACCGACGGTTCCAGCAGAACGCGTCTTGACACTCTGCAGGCTTGCGACTCTTGTAAACCCACGCCCACGTTTTGGGCTCCCATTTGGGTGATGGTTGTGTACGGCGGGGGTTGGCCAGAGCCAGAGAGGGGTGTCCTCATGTATTGATTCCATATTTCCTTCAACTCCTTGAGACTCACCGGCGTCCTGGCAGATGCATTTCCCGCTTGTCCTTTCGGTTGCCCTCCCTGTTGCTGCTGCTGAGAGCTCTCCTTGCCAGTGGCATAGGCAGCATCGCACGGGGTCGCACGAGGTGTAGGGCCATCGCCCCATGTTGGATTATGATGAACGGAGCCACTCCCGTGGGTAATCGAGTTGTCAAAGAAGGGTACACCTTCACCAAAAACCAGCGAGAACTTCAGGTGCGTCAAGAGACATGAGTCCAAAGGCAGACGAAAAGCTCTCACGGTCCGGGACCGCGCCGTCGGCCGTTGCGGGGCGGGTAATCTGGAGACAAGGGGAGATGCACGCTCGAAGAGGTAGCCGAAGGAGGTTGGCGGCGGCTCGTGGTGCTACCTGTCTCGCTTGCGCTTGATTCGCATCTTTGTGTGTCAAAGCTCAACGGAAGGAGGTGGTGATTGTATCCATTTGTGTATCCCGGATGATTGTTCGAGTCTGACTCGCACTTCCGGATAGAGAATCAATCGACAGGCGGGCGGCGCGGAAAGTCAAAAATGGAGCGTACCTGTTGTCGATGTTATGGCACGCCGATAGGTGACGGCGGAACAGGATAGTCTTGGGGGTCACCGCGCAAGTTGAAAGATTGGGCATAGCGCGCAACGGTGCTGTGATCATGCGGAACCTGCGTATCCTGATATATGGCTGGGAGTGGTGGAGCATGGTCCGAGGGGATCTCACCCGTCCGGGAAATAAGATCTTCCAGAGCACGGTAGCGGGAAGAATCGTCAAGAGCATTATCATATGATGAAAAGGCTTGCAGAGGCGGGGGAAAGGTGAAATGATGGTTTGCGTAAAGAGGATTGGCAGCAGTGGTGGTTAGTTGGAAACAGCGGTGGGATGCAGTCCAGGGCCGTTGTTACCCAAGAATGGTGGACCTGAGAGACGGTATGGACAGGGACCCGATTGGAGGATGGGAAGAGGTGGCAGGCCCGAGTTGGAAGTGTCGTGAGAGGGACGGGCTGGGTGGCCAGGACCGAGGGGAGCGGCCTGACGGTGGAATGTGACATAAGTACATCTCGTCTTTCTGTGGACCACCTTGCTAGGTATAAGAGTGAGAATGAATGGGGCAAGAGAAGAGATTTGAGGACTAACAGCAAGGATTGACATCATCGCATGGCAAGCTGGACTGAACATATTGGTCGCATGCCTACTTTGAAGTGGTGGCTCTGCTCGCCGATGCGGAACCTTTGCGACGTAAACGAGTTGAGGAAACGAGAAGTTTCTCACTAGGATGGCATTGATTTATGTGTCCCGAGAGGAGATCGCTGAGTGGGAACAATGGGAGTGTAAGCGAGAATGGGGCAGGGGAGTGATGAAAAATGAATAGGCAAAAAAAGAGCTGCTAACCGACCTTCTCGCGAACTGAGCAATGCCGACGCATGTATGGACGGTCTCCGGTATCTGGAGTGGAGGGAGAAATGTTCAGTTTCACTGACAGGAGCCGATGGAGATGGTGTGGGGAGACTTACGGAACGCATATGCCTAGCTACATGACAAGTGAAGGTGGCTTGACAGACAGAACATGGTCACTGCAGGCTTTTTCCTGCTCCTCATCTCAGCCTCACACTGGTACACCGTCATGTGGAAAAAACTATCTCCCTCTTGTCGGCCTTTCCCGAGACAGGAAGCAACGGTGTGTACCTGTCACGTGGCCTTTCAACGCACATCTTCAAATTGTACGTCGAAGGATGTTCTCGTGTTTTCGCTATCTGTGTATGCCGATAACCTGCACAGGGTGGAGGTGTGTTCCATGCCCGTGCCGACATGTTAGCTTCAACATCACCATTCTACGCCTTGTTTCCTTCATTGCGCATGTAATCGCATTGCCATCGCAGGTGTATACCAACTTCTCCTTTTATGTATGGCGGGATTAACTACTCACTCACTGCAGCTGGGAAACACAGTGGCTGTTTCATCCGAGCGTCACGTACAGCTTTCAAAAATACCTTGCCTCCGCATCTATCCCGCGCTCTACATCGCGGGACCAATAATTGCCTTCAATGACTTTATGTGGCCGGGTTATCTCATTCTTTTTCATCATGTCACTTGTTTCTCTTTAACATTAAGCTCACACATCCAAAATTTATCATGCCGCGGGAGACGGTAGTACGGTACTACATGTGCTGCACTTCCTTCTCTCACTTCTTACGATGGGGATTCTCACTTATGTGATGCACGTCGTCGCCATCAAGGATGCGAGCGGTATGAGCCTGGACCTCGCACAGTTATCCGACAATGGCTGGCTTCTGCAACCTCGTCTTCATCTAGCTCAAGGTATGCCTTCCTATCGACGAGCCATGATCTACATCTACATTGACCATGCGTCGATTTCAGCTACTCTTTCCCCGGCGCTCCTTTCTCCTGTGGGCCCTGGCAGATGGAATGGACCCACCGGGAAACATGGTACGTTGCGTGGAAAAAAACTATCCACCCCTCTGCTTCGGGCGCTCATAGCATCAATCTTACAACATTTGGATTTGTACGTTACATCTACATCCCACTTGGTGGCACGCATCGGCTCGCTGCGACCAACATCCTTGTATTTGCCTTCGTTTCCCTCTGGCATGACGTCAGCCTGACACTCTTAGCATGTGGTTGGCTTGCTGCGATTGTCATTTTCCCCGAGGTCAGGACAAGGAAAGTGATACCTGCACCCTTAGTTCGTGTGCCTTTCAACTCTGCGGGGCGTGGTTAATATCCGGAAGCGACACCCCATTTATTTTTCTTGGTGTAGTTTGGGGAAACGTGGTGGGACCGCCACGTATATGCGCCTGGTGCTGTCTTCAACATCATGATCTTGCCATGGATGGGCGCAAATATCGGGTTTTTCCTCAGTGTGGACGATCCGCAGTACATTATGCATGAACTGATTGGTAGCTGGGGCGGTATGTGACGTATGTCTCATTCAGAATCTTTCAAACCTTATTTTCGTTCATCGAGGTACCCCAGGAATTCGCTTTCTCTTCATCACATGTGCGTGTTTATTTGTTGGTGTACAACACATGTTCGAGTATTGGTATGTTAGCCATCGGATCCCACACAAGTAGCACTGATTCTGTTGAACTTAATCAAGGAGGAAGAATTGCGTCGAGGGATACAACGACGATGTTAGCCGGATGCAGATGACAACTAACTACCTACTTTAATTTATGGAGATTTGCGCAATGATTCTTGGCCCTGATTTACTTGCTTTAATGGAGGGCTTATTTCGACAGAATGACAGTAACGTTATGCCAGCGGGTCATGCATTATGCATCGCCGCTCTATTCGCCCTTGCAAAGTTGCTCCGGGCTTTTGCTTCGACGAGAACTTCATTACTGAATAGTAGTACTGTATACTTGCAGTCTTGAGCAGGTGGCGGTTTTCCGCTGTCCGTATGTTATGTTATGTGTTATGTGTTCTGGTTACGCACGTGTACCATAAATGGGCCTGTTTCCCTCCGAATCTTATTTCTTTCCATCCTCGTATGTGACTTCCTCCTGCGACAACAAATGGGAGTAGCATTATCCATGACAACCGAACTGATGACAAGCTGAGGCATAAAGAGGTAAGTAATTGGTATGAGGGAATATTCAGGCTTGTGCTTTAACGCCATGTCAACGCCATCTTTTCTCCGGGTTTGTAGAACTTTGTTGGTCTTGGAAGAACCACCTAATATGTCGTACAGTGCGGCTGAGTGAGAAGCTCGAGGTTGTGTCCCACGGCTTCAGCTCTACAATTGAACGAAGGAATTATATAATTTGGGAGGGGAAATGGCACTACATATTGTAGCGTTCGGCTCGAGACGTGCCCGCGCTTCAGCTTCAAAGAGCGAAGATCCCCGCAATCTGAGGTTGTATTAGTCATGCGACGATTGTACTGTATTGAACGGGAAGGTGAAGAGTCAGTAAGTGGTACATTTAGGCGTGAAAACTGATTACAGTACCTGTTTAATAATGTATTACAGCCATACTCTGACAATAACTTTACAATCCTTCGACGTCCAAGTTGTGATGCTTCTTAAGACGGTGTCCGACTATTGTTATTGAGAACATGGATATCTGCACCTCGATCGAGTAGCAGCTTAACGATCTTACGGTGACCGAGAGCTGATGCGAGATGCAACGACGTAAAAAGGTCCGGCGTTTTCGCGTTCATGTCGGCGCCATAGTCAAGTAACAACCGGGCGATATCGAAATATCCGGACAGTGATGCATGATGCAATGGAGTCCATCCAAAAGCCTGGGAATCTACTCTCGCACCGTGCTTGACCAAAAACTTCGCGCCTTCCAGCCAGTCATCCTCTGAGGCCACGTACAAGGGTGATAGACCATATACATCCCGCCCATTGACATCCGCGCCGCCGTCAACCAATGACTGTAAGAGATCAAGGTCCTTCGATTCCAATGCGGAAAATAATGAGGTCCCCTGATCTCTGCGAAGCGCATCTGCGTCTTCAATGCAGCGCAGAGAATCTACGCTTCCCATGCGCTCGGCAAGGAGCCTGGCAATCTTGAGCTTGCCTTGGTGAAGCGCCAGATCTAAGGCAGTCTTGTTTTTGCTATCCCTCATATTGACATCTGCGCCCGACTCCAGTAACAGTTCCGCAATGTTCAGATGACCATATTGTGCCGCTGTGTGCAACGGCGTCCGACCACTGCTATCTTTGGCATTCAGATTCGAGCCACATCGGATCAGTAAGCGGGTAACCTCGAGTTCTCCGTTACGAGCTGCAACGTCCAGTGGCATTTTTTGATTCACATCCCGCTTATCGACAGATGCACCGCGCTCAATCAGCAATTTGGTAGCATCGAGGTGCCCCATCATTGATGCGACATGCAGTGGTGTTTCGAGGTGTTCTGCCTGACCATTTATATCTGCGCCATGGTCAAGCAAAAGAAGCAGAATATCGGAATGTCCACATGCTGATGCAAAGTGTAATGCAGTCCAGCCGCTTTCAGCAGCAGAGTTCACGTCTGCGCCATTCTCGATCAAGAAGCGTGAAGCCTCGAGCATTCCTGTGGAGGATGCCTGCATCAATGCCGTCGTTTGATATTCGCCACACACATCGATGTTTGGTATAAAGTCCAGTAGTAAACGGATGATGTCGAGATGACCTTTGGCTGATGCTTCATGGAAGGGGGCATCTCCTATGTTCTCCTGGGAATTGGGATCTGCACCGTGATCGATCAAGAAGCGTGCAACCTCGAAACTCCCGTCGCTGCCACATGCAAGATATAAGGCAGTCTGTCCCTTCCGTGTTTTCGTGTCTACGGCTGCACCATGTTGGATGAGAAATTCTACGACATTGAGGTGCCCAAAACTTGATGCAGTGTGCAGTAAGGTCCAAAGGCGATGGTCTTGTACATCTATATCTGCGCCGTGGCGAAGTAGCTTCTGCACGATAGCCAGAGATCCACGTTGCGATGCTGCATGTAATGGGGTCCAGCCGGAGTTGTTACGACAGTCTAGATCAGCGCCATGCCGTAGTAATGCCTCTACGACCTCAAGCTCTCCTCGACCCGAGGCAAGGTGGAGTGGGGTTGATCCATTCTTGTCCCGTACATTGACATCTGCGTGGTGTTCGAGTAAAAGCTCCACGTGGTCACGACGTCCGCGTACTGATGCTACGTGTAATGGAAACCTTCCGGACCAGTCAGGGGAATTCGCGTCTGCACCGTGGTTGAGGAGCAGCAGAACAATATCGGCATTGCCCCTGGCGAGCCCAGCATGCAAACAAGTATCGTAGTAGCCTTCAACGGTATTGACATCTCCTGAATCGATGAGAAGACGCGTAGCAAGGCTGTGGAAGTCACAGAGTGTGGCATAGTATAGCGGGGTAGCCAGCGGTCGTGTTGGATGAGTCGCGGACATGTGCTCACGGAAAGGGCGGTCAATGTCGTATATCCAGATCCATGTTCGAAAATGCGGCTTGCCCCGGTCAAAAAGACGCTCCATCGCGTGTTGGATATTATCCACTACGTTTTCGAACCGAGCGTGGTCGACCCAGTGGCGAGCAGCGTAGTTCGCAAATGGGAGCTTCTCCATACGCTTCTTGTCAATGTGATCATCTAGATGGAGTAGGATGCTGAGAGAGGACTGTGCAAGCATCGTATGCGCAGAGTGAAGAGAGACGTGATAGCAGGAAAGATTCTTTCCCGCATTGGCCAGGCGATCCGACGTCAAGAACTCCCGGACAGAGATATGGGAGAACTGGATGATTGGTGATCCTTCGACATTAACAGTGACGATCAAACTTGAACATGCGGATAAGACGGCGTGGGCGTCTTCTTGGCGCCAATCTTCGTAATACCGGGGAAGCTTATTGGTGTCGAATCGAACCGCAAAAACGTTCGCGAGTTCATCAATACGAAGAGGGCGAATGGAAGCCAAGAGACATTGGAAAAGGCGACGAGCATATACTCGTTTCTTCTTCTCGATCCCGAGTAAAATGGGCTCATAAGTCGCGTCGAAGGCACCAGGCAGCTCGTTCAGAGCACGCCGAATTGCCGCGGGAGGACTACGACGCAGAGTATCCAACTGAGAAAATGCCCAGCGGAACCTGTCCGATGAAGTCAGATAAGACACCGTCGCAAGACACGATCATGTCCATGACTTACGTTCCGCCTGCCCTCGCAGAGAGAACATCAATCACATGTTGCTTGTCCTCTGCACTCCATTCCCGCATCGTCCGATCTGAATGGACGATGGTGCTGAGGTAATCAAGAATATCCTGCTCTTGTCCCTTTTCATCATGAAGGGACACACGAAGAGACGTCAGAGGTCTCAGAGCCGTTAGAATGTCGGCCTCTGGGCGACTGGTTACACAAATTCGTAAATTTGGAAGGTCCAAGTGGACAAGCTCGTCCACGAGATCGAGCACCCTCTCGCGTGCGGTCGGAAATCCAGATGTATTCGGACATTCGTCGAGCCCATCCACGATTATGTAAACTTTAGGCAGTCCTGGGAGCTTGAGCATCTCCTTGAGGCATTGTGCAAGTGCCTGGTCATCAGACGGGTGGGATCCTGCGTTGTGTTGCGAATATAGCTGAGAAAGGGTGCTATTGCAAGCATCAGATTTGGCGCCGAGCTGGCAGAGGAGAGAGGTGAGCAGGCCGCGGAGGTCCTGCTTGGCAGTATCCCCCAAATCAAAATAGAAATACCCCAACAGGGCCGATCCTGAATCGCAGTTCACTTTGGCGTCTTGTATGATACTGGAACTATTTGATAATATGAATGACCTGGGCGAGAGAGGTGCGGATGACACATACCACAGCACACTCTTTCCTGAGCCCGCTGCGAACACGAGCAGCATGTTACTTTCTGAAAAACAAGGATGGAAGATGGGACACAATACGCACGTATACCTTGTATCCACAAAAGGGATCCCGTTGTTTTCCATTTCTGGAAGGTCTCACTTTGGATAAACCAGGCAGCAGTTCCATTCTGGTGAGCTGTGCGTGCGATGTTGTGGTTTGTCGATGGATCGGGAGGGGAGAGCCACATTCGAATATCCCTCTGCAATTGATCACCTAGAATGTATGTTGAGTCTGAATGGCGGTTATTCGTTAACGTGAAACACACGTTTCATTTTGTTCATCTCCATTGTCGTCTCTTGGGCCGTAACTGGTAAGGTGTGAGCTTGATACTCTAAGCTGTGATAAGATCACGCATGTGAACATACCCATAGCTTGCTGCATCTGATCTGTTGACGTCTTGCTGTCTACTCGAACAAAGGCCTTGGTCAATTGTTTCAGTCACCGAAACGAGAGTTGCGTACTGTCCATGACTACTTTCATATTATTGACGAGTTCATGGACGAGCTCAAACGTTTGAGCCACCGTCATTCGAGTCTCATCCTGAGTGAGGCGGTCCATCCTCCGTAGCGCAGCCTCGATATCTCTCTCTCCCAATAGCTTCTTCGCGAATTTCTCTATGCCATGTTCGTACTTTTGGAATGTGTAAGAAGCCTGAAGACTTACTAAATCGACCTTGCTTGATTTGTTTAGTCGCCAGGGCGAGAACGGACAACACTTCGACCAATATCTTGACGATGATATCAGTCATTGCAGAGTTGAATGGCACCCTCGTATATATACGGAGGCGTTGAAGGAAGTTCCCGACACATTCGAAGAGGTCAACGAGCAAGTCATAACTTGCGCGAACTTCAACAGCCGTCTGATATACTCAAATATTAGAATGACGCAGAAGAGAGCCGAACAAAATACCTACCACGAGGAGTACCTCCACGCCACAAAGGATTGCTTTTACAGGTTTTGCATGTGGCGATGGCACCTGTAGACATAAGGGTAAGAAGACATTCAGATAAGATGAACCGATAGCCTCTGACGTACCACACTGGTGGCTGGGCCAAGGACACCAATAAACCCATGGAGAACTTGTACTATGGGGTAAAGCCACTTGATCAAGTTCCGATTTCCATCCCGGTACTCTTTGAAGGCCATTGCCCTTCCTTCAAGTAGATCAAGGATAGCTCGAGGTGAGACGCAGTTCTGGAACTGATAGGTGAAGGGATTTTTGGTGAGATCTATTCCGGTCTGCTTGGCATAGTCGTCTAAAGCATCGAGAATCAATCGATGGTTTGAGGAGGAAATCTGTGTTGTGGATGACATGAAGACAAGAGTGTTTTGTAGGAGAAGGTGGAAACTAATCGATGAAGAGTGAAGAACGATGGCGGCGTGGATGCCGCATGCCTTGATACTAGATAAGCGCCGTGCCTGCTCAGGCCATGGCTCGCAAGTTCACACGGAGAACCGGAACGGCATCAAGTTGAGTTTAATAACTGACAGGCTTGAGGTGCCATGCTGCATGACCTAAAAAGCGTGAAAACTGCGATCGGAGGGTGCCGGAAACCTCCACTGGGCGCTACATGGAGGAGCCATTTCACGTGCAGCTGATTAGGGGATTGTACCGCTCCCAGGAGGCGGATTCAGGTTCATGTTGCCCAGAGAGCATCCATGGACAAACCCACACACACCACGGCGATGACGGCAGACAAATCAAATTACTGACGTGTTCATTCGAATGCGCCTCCAAGTCTTAACGGATCCGTATCCCGCGGACTTTCCTAAATGCAAGTGGGCTGCTCAAGCGCCGCTCGGATTTTTCACCCACCCCATACCTTCACTTACTGTCGGCGTGGATAACCAAGACGAACATTCGTTATGCCAGCTGCTTGGTGGAATGCCGACGCACTGCCAATGAATAAAGCATGATGAGTGGTGATGCTATAGATTGCTATGCGGTAAATATATGCCATGGGGGGTTAGGAAGGTAAGGATGGGAGGGGGGGAGAGGAGGGGACTGAAAGGGAAACATTAAAGACCCATGAAAGAAATACGAATTTTCACGACAAGCGTTTTGTCTTTTTTTCATCGCTCGCCCGTACGAATAAGTATGAGCGTGTCGATATCTAAAAAAAAAAAAAAGGGTCCCTCTTTACTCTTCAATCTTTGCCAATATCTCCGAATCCTTGAACAAATGATATTCCTATATGACCATCATCAGCCTCA
>QLPA01000738.1:0-19509 GCA_003313945.1 Lactifluus pinguis
TACAGTAAGTCCGAGATCAATCAAGCCACAATCAAGCATAGCCCCAGACCAAGTAAGTAATCCCCCAAGAGTGGATGTGAGACGAAAAGGGAAAAAAACATAGCCGCTGAAACCGTAACACCTCCCTTTATCATGTTCACATTTTCTTCAACCGTGCTAACTCATAGGTTTCTCTTTTTCAACTCCGTTGTGTTTGAATCTAATGACACTCAGGCTGCCACACTGCTGAGTTCCAGCGACTTGCTCTAGCAAGGGCAAGGTGAGCGTCCCTACTTTTTCCCCCCCATTCATCTAACAATTTGTCATTTGCGGCTCTGTCCGACCCAGGACTGGTGCTGGCTGCCGCACCTGTAGACCGCACACACACACTCGTCAATCCCATCCTCGCCGCCATCGTCTACCTCATGATGCCACCGTTCGCTGGCAAGTCCTGGCTGCCGCACTCATTGACCACACCTGCGCCACCGCTGTCTACCTCACGACGGCCACCTCATGCGTTGGCACAGCAGGTGTGTGCATGCGTCTACTCCACCTGCGCACCCACTGTTCTCACCTGTGCCGCTGTCTTCCCTACAATGGACACCACGTGCCCTTGTGCAGCAGGTGCTGGCTGCCGTACCCTTCAACCCCACCCGCGTTGCCACCATCTACCAACGTCACCTCATGCGCTGGCACAGCAGGCACCTGACGACCCCATGCTTGACCTGTCTTTCTCACCCACCCCGCTGTCCTCCCCACAGTGGCCACCTCGTGTACTACTGTGACCCTACCTACACCACCGTCCACCTCACAGCGGCCATGCCCCATGCGCTGGCACAGAGGTGGGGCCCTGGCTGCCGCACCATGTCTTGCACCACTTGATACCCCACTGGTATCATGCCCAAGTATGGCCACGAAGACAACCACAATGCTGACACTCCAAAGGAACCACCGGGACAATTACTAGCACAACAAGATTGCCGACACCACCGAGCGCGCTTCCGTACATGCTTAGTCACAGCTGCAACGCTGCCCTCAGGTATATCCTATCATTGTCATTGTATAGGTAGTATAATATGTACTGCATGCCATGGAATTGAATAGAGTAATGATTTTGATGATCAAAAAGGATATTATTAGCAAAGAAAATGAGTTGATAATTGTGAGCGAATATGATTGTAGTGGGCTATCATTGTCATCTTTGATTATCATGTCATATAAGCTGCATTATAATGATGATTATAATGGGAATTATAATGAATCCAGCCTCGATTATAATGAGATTATAACGCGATTATAATGAATCCAGCCTCAATTATAATGGGATTATAAGAATCCAGCCTTGCTTATAATATATTATAAAGTCGACGCATCATTATATCAAATTATATTATTATAATACATAATAATCTCACTGCCGAAATTTGCGACAGGGGGTGGAGGAGACGAGTTCTGGGTCCCGATTCAGGTATTGAAGGGCGAGGTTTTGGACCTCGGTGCGAGGGTGGATCATGAGTGGTGGTGAGGATGGAACTCAGTTTGTGTTGGTAGGACTGTAGCAGGGATCATTATGTCCAAAGCCTTTTAAAGCTTCCTTTAGGGACACATTCCACATGTTGGCTCCTTGGGTGATGAGGACTGCGTGTTTGACAGCCCAGCGAAAGTGTGTGGTGATGGATTGGTTGGGGAGAGGATAGGGAATGTGGCTGGTGACCCTTATGGCTGATTGTAGGGTTATCCAGTGAAATTCTCAAGTAGCGGCGATGACTGATATTTGGTAGGCTAGCATGGCATAGTGATCAATGTTGGGTTCTTTGGTCACATTCCATGCTTTGTATAACATGCGTTGTTGTTGGATGGGTTCGATGGTGCCTCCTTCAGTGATCTTAAGGTCTACTGAATTGGAACGATTGAACATCAATATGAGGTTCTCACTGACAGGGGAAGAAGTGGAGGAAGAAGATGAAGACATGGTTGTTTGATAGGGTAGAGGAGAGTGGGATGAGGAATGTCCGGCAAAGGTAGGGTTGTATTTATACATTTGGCTGTCCAGCCATGGCAGAGTTTCGATAATATTCTTTGAGGAGTTCTGATGTGTTCAAGTCTTTGTGTTTGACCCATAAGTTGTCAGAGTTAGGGTATCCTTTTCAATGGACGAGGTATTGGAGGCCTCCCCCTCATCCTCGTTTCCTTACATCAAGGATGGTGTCCACTTCATATTCCTTTTCACTCTTATCGATGATTGGTGTAGGTTGTGTATATGGCATGCTGTATGCCTCTGTCTTCTTATATGGTGATAAAAGATCAATGTGAAAAATATTATGAATTTTCATGGAGTCTGGAAGGTCTAGGCAAAACACCACTGACAACACTTCTTCTGTGATTGTGAAGGGACCATATCTTTTAGGGAGAAGCTTTCATGTGCCTTTGATCTTGAGGTTTTTTGCTTCTAACCATACTTGATCTCCTTTCTTCAATTTTTATGGTGTCTTGTCGTCTTTGGCCTTTTGTACCGTTTCTAACCATGACTGGGCTAGGTGTCTGGCTTCTGTCAATTCTTTGAGTCAATTGACAGCTGCTGGGATGTCTTCATCGATCAACTGGATGTCAATTTGGGGGTGGATTCCAAAGAGAAGTTTGTGAGGTGACTTCTGTGATGTGTCGTGCCTCCATGAGTTATGGGCGAATTCTACCATGGGGAGTAGGTGTGCCCATGAATGGGGTTGGTTTGAGGTCCAAGGTCGCAAATATTGTTCCACCCATGTGTTCATCTATTCTGTCTGGCCATCAGTTCATGGGTGAAAGGCTGTCAACAGGTTCTGCTGAATCCCTGTGTCTTTACAAATAGTGTGTGAGAAGTTGGAGGTGAAGCGAGGATCTCGGTCGGAGATGATTCATTTGGGTAGTCCAAACCATGGTGCAAGATATCGTAGGTATTCCTTTGCGACTTCTGGCCCAGTGATCGTCTTCATACATGGGATGAATTTAGCAGCTTTGGAGCATCCTTGGTCTATGATTGTGAGAATGCTGTCATATCCCTCTGACTTGGGTAGGTCCATAATGAGGTCCATCAATACGTATTGAAAGGGGCCAGCTTCCACATTAGTATCAAAATGTTGGAGGGGTGCTTTCGATTGCGGGAGGTTGGTTTTGGATTCCTGACACTTGGTGCATCCTTTAACGTATTCTTTCACGAATTCACGGAGTCTAGGGCCCTCATATGATCGTTTCACTAGGTCCCATGTATTGGCGATTCCTGGGTGACCTCCCACGGGGCTGTCATGGAGTCGTCTAAGGATATGCTGTTGCATTTCAGGGTTGTCTTCTAGGAAGGTTCATTTTGAAAAAAGGGTGTCTGGCAGGAGAATGCGAGGCTCGTTGGTATTCACCCCCTTGTTAAGGTCTGACCTCCGAGATAAAAGATCGGCAACGGTGTTTTCCTGTCCAGGGATATGCGTAAGGGTATAGGTGAAGTCTTGAAGGAAGGTGAGCCAACGCACTTGTCTGCCCATGATCTTGTGAGGTTCTCTGAAATATTGAAGGTTTTTGTGGTCAGTCCATACTTCAATAGGGTCTCGTGCTCCCAAAAAGAAAGGTTGTCTGCATTTGAATCCAAAAACTACCACTGCAAGTTCTTTATCATGGGTATCGTAATTCTTTTCTGCAGGGAGAAGACTACGGCTATGGTGTTAGGAACGAGCAGTTCCTATGTCCCGAAATGGGATAGCAGGTTCAGGTGGGCCTTAGTGAGTGGCGTGCTCAGTAAGGTGTCAGGTTCAGAGGGACTAAGTCGCACGCGCAGTTGACTTAGGATCAGCAGTGACTTGCAGCATCACTGAATGTGTGAGAAAGGAAGAGGAGTCTTCAGGCGTTCAGAGGAATGAACAGGAAACAGGAGTAAGCTCGTATTGAAGACTTGTCAACCAACGTAAGTACACTAGTACCTATAGTACGCATACATAGGGCTCCTAGGCCTTCTCCCGCCAGGTCACAGACGTATCAACAAGTAAAGGCTAATCCCCCCAGTCTAGGCCTCCACGGCCTAACCAGTTCACTGTGCCTCAGCCACCACACAGTGCCCGTCTGAGGCATCATCGTAGGTACAGTCCCTCAGTCTGGATGCGAGAATGTAGGTAAACAAATGAAAAATTGACATAAGGAGGCGCAGTGATGAAGTGACCATAACATATGGTATGCAACAGGGTGTATGCCGTTGTCGAATTCTTGGACGATGATGGCTCCCAAGGTATACCCTGAAGCATCTGTTTCTAAGATGAAGTGTTTTGTCCAGTTGGGGGGTTGTAGGACTGAGGAATGAGTACAAATGTCTTTAAGTCGTTGAAATGCCTCTTCTTCCTTAGTCGTCCAAGACCACTGACGATTTTTGCAGGTGAGGTTATTCAAAGGTCTGGCTATGTCAGAAAATCATGGGATGAAGGCATGATAGAAGTTGCAGAAACCAAGGAAGCTGCAAACTTCTTTGACCGTTGATGGAGTGGGCCATTCCATAATGCCTTTGACTTTTACTGGATCCATGGTACTTGACCATTGCCAATGATGACTCCCAGGTATTTGATTTCTTTTTGGTGAAAGTGGCACTTCTCTGGTTTTAGGTAGAGGTCATGCTCTACAAACTTGTTGAGGACATGCTCTATATGCTTTTGGTGCTCCACAGGGTCATTTTTTGTGGCAATGACGAAGTCATCCATATAGACCTTCATCCATCCTTCACAAATTTCTTCCACAAAGATATTGTCAACCATAGTCTGGAATGTTGCTGGGGAGTTTTGTAACCTGAAAAACATGACGGTTGGTTCAAAGAGTCCTTCACTGGTTTTGAATGCTGCTTTCCACTCATCACCTTCTTTGATTCGGATATTATTGTATCCCCATCGCACGTCAAACTTAGTGAATAGTTCCTTATCCGCTAAGTCATAGATGAGGTCGGTTATTAGGGGAAGTGGATAACAATTGGGAATCATGATGTCATTGAGTTTTCTGTAGTCTTGCACTGGGCATAGTTTCCCATCTTTCTTTCCAACAAAGAAGAAGCTGCAGGTATAAGGAGACTTAGATTGTCTTATCCTTCCTAGACGTAGGTTAGTTTCAATAAATTTCTTTTGGGCATTCTTCTCTGCTGGTGATAGAGGGAATACCCTGCAATCCAGTGAAGCTGGGGCATTTGAAACGAGGTCTATGGCATGATTCCATTGTCGTCGGTCAGGAAATCGTTCTGACACTTCTTCTTGGAACTTTGCCAAATCAATGATATTGTGGGGGGATGAGTTCTTGCCACGTCTTTTTCTTTGTTTGTTCCTGTGCTGCGAGTTGCGTTGCTGTTGTAGTCTTTGCAATTTGGATTGATTGGGTTTCTTCTGGTTTGGCGATGGCAATAAGCTCTCCCTGTAGGCTTCCCTACTTCCAATTGATTTTGGGTGTGAATGATTTAAAGAAGGGATATCCTAGGATGATATCATCCTCTCTGATATCTGTAATGAAGAATAGATGGTCATGAGGTTGTCCTTTATATTCAATGGTCATGGCCACTCCTGTAGTCGTTTTTTCTGCTTGGTTAACCGTCCCATCGACATTTTTTACTTGTTGAGGTCGTGCCAAGAGTTATTCTTTTAATTTGAGGGCTTTGACCAGTCGTAGATGGATAAAACATTCCATGGCTCTGGTGTCCAGAAGTGCTTTCTTTGCAGCTCATTTACTTATTGTATGGATTAAGAAACCGGTCTTGATATATTTATTTCTAGCGACATACAATGAGTCAGTGCTACAGGCCTGAATAAGAGCTGTTGCATTCAGGCCTCTTGAAAACCCATGTCTTCCCCTAGAGCCTGCATGCTCTTAATGAATTCTTCTCTTTGCTCATTGGAAAACTGTTTGATGAAGGCAGCAGCTTCCCTGGGAGTGTAGGATGGAGGAGGATCTTCAGCAGTGGACACTTTGTCACTTTCAGCATCGGCAGCCCAGACATGCAGCTTTCTATTTGGGCAGTTGTGGGCTAGGTGTCCTTACTGACTACATTCGAAGTAACGTCCTTTGCACCAGTGTTTTTCTTTTTTGGCATCAGTCATAGCTTTTCAAGCGATGGCAGAAGTATCCATAGTGTTAGGATCTCTTGGGGTGAAGCATGAGTGGGGACTTTGGTTGGAAGAGTTGTTTCCTTGTGGCCTCTGCCAGAAGAAACCTTGTTGTGGCTTATTGTTGCTTTGTTGTTGGTTGTTTGTTGCGTTGCCACCATAGTCAGAGTGGATGGCGTGTTTCCACAGCCAATTCCTCTGGTGTCATTGTGCCACTTTTGCCCATTGTTCAAACATTTTGGGATTCTCAATGTCAATGCAAGTATCTGTCAACATTTTTGGAAGCCCTCAGGCGAAGAGACAAAGGGCGGTGGGGTCGTCCAAGTCCATTCCCACCCTGTGCCCTAGCCACTCGAAGTCCACGATATACTGATCCATGTTCTCTTTTTCCATTCTTAGCTTTTGAATTTCGTCTTGGGCTCTCTCGTGCTCAGCGTAGTTGACAAATGCACAGTGGAAATCTGCTTCGAGGACCTCCCAAACCGTTGTATTGAATGGGAGGAGGGTCGCGTCACGTTCAACTCGATCGAGCCAATTGTATTGGTGTTTGACCCATCCGTCTGTTTTCGAGCCTCCAATGAGGGATAGGAAGAAGGCAGCTCATTTAAAGGGGTCTCTGGCAATGGTAGCATCTCTGTTCATCAGGATGTATCTTTTGAATTGTGTGAGTGTTGAGACAGGCTGGTGGTGCAGGAACATTCCCAGGCAGCACAGACAGTGTCATGGACCGGATCCAACCAGTCCAAGCATACAATGTAAATATTAGTAGATAATTGATTAAATACATTCCTTTGCATTGTGCACGCTCTTCATTATCGCATAAAATTACAATTAAATAATTATGTTTATTGTAGATCTATTGTATGAGGCTTTAGGCCAATGCACGCTCCTTCTATGTATTTAAAGGACATTTCCCAGCTGTTATCACTTCAGTCTTCTATACATCGACTGAAGTGAGTATTATGATTACATCATCTTTACCTTATTTAGACTCACGCAACTTCTTAGCGCTATCTTATCTAGGTAACTTTGATTATGCAATACAGTCTTCTATACATTGACTGAACGCTATCTTATCTAGCGTTATCTTATCTACACTCAACCACTGCGTTTCATCAGTGAGGAAGGCTATAGTTCATCCTCTGTTTCTATTATATTTTTCTGGAGGAATTCCTTCAAGTCTCACATTGTTTCGTTCGATAGGTTCATCTAGTAGATTTTCGAGACCAACTGGGTTGTCGCCCATTCTGCATGGGTAGCGTGGGGGGTGTTGTGGTGGTCCGTGCGCTATGTCGGTTGATCGTCCAATATGAGCGTGCATTTCCTCATCGTGTTCTGGTCTTGTTTCTGGTTCCTCTTGTGGCTCGTTTGCGGGGATTAGTGTTGGGGAAGTTTGGTTCCAAACCGATCCAAACTCAGTTTGAACCAAACTGAAACCGCAAGTTTCAGTTTTGGTTTGGCATTTTCTGTAAAAAAACCAAACAGTTTGGTTTCTGGTTTGGGCAAGGAGTGAGGTTTGCAAATGGTTTCAAACTCGGTTTAAACCAAACTTCTGCACTAAGTAGTGTTGGGGAAGTTTGGTCTCAAACTGATCTAATCTTAGTTTAAACCAAACTGAAACTGAAACTTTTGGTTCCAAACTGATCCAAACTTGGTTTAAACCAAACTAAAACTGTAAGTTTCAGTTTCAGTTTGGTTTAAACTGTTGGAGATTGAAAATCAGCCAGCCCTAAAGTGGCACCACATGGACCATCGACCATAGATTGTCGAAAATGTTTACTTTACCCTTTCTCTAACCTTTCATGCCTTACCTGGACTTTTTATGCTGCTTTTGAAACTTTCGAGTACTTTCGACTCCACTGAAGTCCTCGTTCCGCTCTTTATGTAGCACACTCAATGAGATGCATATAAACTCTCACCTTATGCAATGACACCTTAGCGTTTTCTTTTTCTCATGCTGAGGTGAGTATCTTTTCCTCTTGTCTTCATAGCTACATAAACTGACATGTATTTGTCCAGTAAACTACAACAGGTTAGCTACAAATAATAGCATTTTCTTTTTCTCGCGCCGAGTAAACTACAACATAAACCAAGTTTGAGACCAAACTTTCCCAAAACTACAGGCTTTCATAGCTTCTGCACCTCCTATATCTCCCATCTCCAATGGTTCCCCTGTTTTCTGCACTCTTTGTGCCTTCCACAGTTTCATTACTGGACTGTTCTTAGTTCTAGTTGCACTTAGTCATAGTTATTGATGATTAAACAGTTTGATCTCAGTTTAAACCAAACCCAAACCAAACTTTTAATAAAACAGTTTCAAACTGAGTTTAAACCGAACCAAACCGATTCAGATGGTTTATAATGGTTTCGGTTTTGGTTTGGAGATTTCTCTGAAAAACCGAACGGTTTGGTTTCCGGTTTGGGAAAAAGAGGGCCAAACCAAACCAAACCGAACTTCCCCAACACTAGCGGGGATATGAGGTGTTTGGAATGGCGTTGCAGGGCATGATGGTGGTAGCAACGGTGCTATCAATTCCCCCAATTTGAGGAGTTCCTTCATGTCAATTCTTTGATCGAGCTTATGCATGAGTTTTAGGGTGTTTTGTGCCACTCGTGTTGCCATGATTTCATTATTCCAATGCTTGACTTCAAACCAGACGCCATAGGCGTTTGATAAGGCAATCATTATGTGTTTGTAATTTGTGAAGTAGCCAGTCCATGGGACACCTTCCTCGCTGTCAACTCTGCAGTGTCGCATGTTCACTGTGTATTTTTTTGGGATTTTGTCTTGTTGTTCTAGTTGGACAGGGAAGGGGCAACGTAGCTCTGCTGGGTTTGATGCATGTTCAACATGTTTCTTGTAGTAGTTTCTCCATTCCTTTTCTTTTAAAGAGTCTTGTGGGACGTTCGAGGATGAAGCCATCTTTTTCAGACAAGCTCATTCTAATGTCACAGTCTGATCACCATGTCATTTGTTTATCTGGTTCTAAGTTGAGTGATGAAGCACCAACTGCCTTTGAGATGCAGAGGTTCAAAGAGGATAGAGGTAGAACTTAGTACCACGTTGTACGAGTCCTCTGAAGTTCCTTTGAGGGATGGAACAGTCCACACACTGATGAGAGGAAGAAAGTAGCTCTGTTTGAACATGCTAAGTAGAACATCAGATTCTACAGGAGAATGAGCTTAGGGCCCATCTCAGAGATATGAAAGGTTTATATACACATCCTATAGAAGATACCGGAATGTTCAAGGGTGTCCTATATATGTAGAGGAGATGACGGAAGAAGATGGAAAGTGGTAGAACCATATAGAAGGTGAGAGAATCGTCCAACGTATCGAATGAGTCATATGACTGAAGAAGGAAAAGTGATAGTCACCTGTGACTGTCACAGTGTCATGTCACATTCCCGTGACAAAGGCTGCCACTACTATCCTACAAGGGCACTATAGTAGCAGAGTCAGCAATGCTGATTCATGAGCACTACAGTAGTGAAATCAGCAGTAGGTAGTCATCACCAGTACAGTAGCAGACTCAGTAATGCTGAGTCAATCAAAGATACCAAAGGAGACAGCACACAGTGCTAAGAAGCTAAATGAAGGGCTGTCCAAAGATGTGATGAGTATGCATAATATCAGTATCAAAGGATCAGAACGATGCACAGCCCTGAGAAGATAGACAAGGGGCTGTGCTAAGGAAGTGACATCATAACTGTAAAAAGGGATCAAGCCACAATCAGATGTGGCTGCAAACAGGATGCACAAGCACACTGGTCAAGAAAGGAAATCAAGTAAGATTGAAACAGAAATAGTCCTATGCCCGGCGCAAGTGTCCACATGGCATAGCCATAACACTTGCCCCCCCATGGCTTACTTCAATAGCTGCTTGTAGGGAAGGACATTGGGTATGATAAACCTGCAGGGTCTGTGGGTAGAGGTCTTAGGGGTAGGGGTCAGGGTCTAGTTGCCTCTACCCTCACCAGACCCTTACCTGCAGAGTGTGTTTCATGCATCTGTGCCTGCAGGTATACCACATAATATGTGACCTAGCCCTCCTGGTTGGGAACAGTAGGGGGGGATGTGTTGGGAATGGCTGCATCAAGACAGCAACCCCACATCAAGAACAGCAGGGGTGATGCATTGGGAATGGCTGCATTGGGACCAGCAGCGGTAGGACAGCAACAGTTGTATTGGAAACAGCTGCATTGGGGCAGCAATGGCTGCATTGGAAACGGCTGTGGTGGGACAGCAATGGCAGCAGGGGCAGGCTGCAACTGCTGCGTCAGGAATGGCGGTGGTGGGACCAAAACCACTACATTGGGAATGGCAGCATTGGGACAGCAATCCCGCATTGAGAATGGCAACAGCAGGACAGCAATTTCTGCATCAGGAATGGCAGCAGTGGGACAGAAATGGCTGCAGGGGAGGGGGTTGCAATGGCTGCGTTGGGGCAGCAATGGCTGTGTTGGAAATGGCAGCAGTGAGGGAGAGATGGCAGGGGTGGCACAGTGGAGCGGACCTGCACACACTATAGCACAAGCCACTGGCATCAGGGGCTCAGACAGTCACAACAGCGACACCCAAGTCTGTGATGCCAATCAACTGTCAACAGGTGGATGCAGGTGCATCCCTCAAAGGAGATGCAGGAGGTGAAAATGGGACAAGAAAGCAAAGAAGATTAGTTATGAAAAGTCAAAAAAAAGTATTATGACACACCAATGGACCATGCTAACAGGCCACAGCAGTGGTGGAGGCGAGGGGGAGGTTCCATGATAATGACACTGACAGAGGGAGGGGCAACTGTGGTGGTGAGATGGCAAGAGTGGCAGAAACTCTGCAAGAGGTGTCAAGGATGTGAGAAGAGGCGACAATATACAAGCACTTCTTGCTTCTTACCGTCATCATTGATTTTTTCAATGTCTTTCCCTCCTGTTATCGACCTTCTGTCCTTCAACTATGCATCCAGTGAGCGTGTCTTAGGCACCCCTGGCGCTGGTGAAGCAATAAAAGCATCTCTGCGCATTATCGACTCCATACCCTTGGAGATTTCGCAGGGCCGTCGCCTTGGCGATGGCTTGGGTGTGATCGAGGTGGCCCTCTGTGCTGCCTTTCCCCCCACAGATGTTCCCCCCCCTCCTACTCCCTCTGTAGTCCCCCCTGAGCTCCCCAGCTTGCAGGGCAAGGCTGGCACATCAAATTCTTAGCCACCTTTAGTGCCGTTTTGTGCTGAGACCCCTGTTTCACAGCCCACTTCTCCCAACCCTGAGCCCACTGGCATCAATCTGGGCAAAGGGCAGGTGGGCACGACCCTGAAAGCCAAAGGTTCTAGACCCACAGCCCAACGGGCCCTTTCTGTGGATGATGAGCTTTCTGTGTTTGACATCCACAACATCTTCCACAGTCGCTGGTTCCTTTCCTGGGACCACCTTGTGGCCAATGTCATTTCGGCCCAAAAGGCCAAAGATGGAAAAAATTTTTGGGTTGAGTTCGCTCCCCAGTTCCACGCTCACCTGGTCAAGTGCACTGTTGTGCTTGTACCTCGCCCCCTCAACAAGGTGAAAAAGGTGATGTTTGGTTACATCTTAGAGCTTCTTAACAGAGAAGGCCCTCAAGCCTTTTTCGATCTCACCAAGGGCCAGCATGTGGCAATGCTAGCTCTGAAGGAGAAGAGGCGACTTGCATGGAAAAGGAATCACGCATTGAGGCGGGAACACTGGAAGGCCGTGGCTGATACAGCTTTAGGCAAACCACAACAGTCATGCAAGTATTGCAAGTGAGAGTTTATGACACACAGGGCTGCCAAGCGACACTGATGCCCTTTTTCCACCAGGGAAAGTGTTGAGAGTGGGGAGGAGAGAGGCAAAGGCAACCCTGGTGCCACCCCAAAGGCAAGCAAGCCACCCCCCAAGACTTAAGACGCCCTCCAACCCCCCCTGTAGCTCCCACAACCTCCGCTCCCCCTCAGGCCCCGACGATGCAAGACCGACAACCATTGAAAAAGAAGAAGAAATCAAGTTCGACCAAGAAGCCACAAGAATCAAGGACAACAACAACAACTCCTGGCCCCTGTGAGAGTGCCTACAAGCACTTTCCTGACTGCACATACGGTAGAGCACTAGCCTCTGACCAGCCATATGAGGGCACCTCCGACTGCCGCTCAGCGAGGCTCAACACCACGCCAAAACGCAGGACAAGGAGAGGGTTGATGGACCAGATTAGCTAGATACTTTAGAATGCGGACACTCTAGAGTACAACACGGTGTAGTAGGCGTTCCCTAGAATCTGTCTCAATATGAGAAAAGTTCCCCAAAAGAGGCGACAATAGTGGGCTGGTGATGATGGCAATAGAGAACGTGTGAAAGAAGGGAGGATGATGAAAGGCATAGAGTGGGCACGAGCATGGTGACAGAGTGGGAAGTGATGCAAAGGGGAAGACAAGCACAAGAGTTGACAAGGTGCAGAAACTGAGGCCAATAAGCATAAGCAGGTCAAGATAAGCTATGGAGGAAGAAAATACTGAGTCTGGATGGTGTCATGGTAAAGACTATTTTGACCTTAGTTTCTGTGTGCACTGGTCAAGAGGTCGAATCCCAAGTTGTGCAATTGTTAGAAAGGAGCCTGTAAGTTGATTATACAATTAAATGTGAGAAAATTTTACCAGAACTAATTAATTAACTAAGTAGTTTTTTTAACAGGTGGCCCTAGACAGTTTACCCATACCCCTTACCCTTGAGTAGGGGTATTTACTTTACCTGTGGCTAAATTAGGGGTAAACCTGTACCTGTGCCTCTAGGTCTAGTTTTGCTAACTAGAGCATGGCAAGTTTTCTAGGTCTAGCACAAAAACTAGAGTGCTAGAGTGACTAGAAGGGCTCCTTTAGGTCACTCTAGCAACTTTTTATTTTGCTGATGGCCGCACTGCTGCCTCTACCTCTGAGCCATGCCCTGCTAGGTTTGCCCATGCCACCACCACCAGCAAAGCAGCCCTTACTATTTTCGGTCAAGGGCATGCTATCATGATCTGCCACTACACAGCATCCACCCATTCCTGCACCCATTCCTGTACCCGCGCTGGTGTCGCCACCAGAGAAACAGGGAGGAGGATAACTCAAACAGATCCTCTCACCTCTCTCACCAACACTGCTTCCTGTGGAGAAATAACAGCTTGCTGATGATGCTGACGCCATTGCCTATACAAGCAACCCTGTCTCCGACACCTGGGTCAGACTGGGTGGACAAAGGAGGATTGTTGTGGCCACAGTTTTATTGTGTATGCTGCAATGGTGTTCAATATGTGGACCTGATGGACAACAAACCTACTTAGATTTACCTACACCAGTTTATATTTTGTACAATACTTGCAAAGTCAAGCAAGGTCGAGGCCAACTCAGTTGGCACTTCTAGTATTCTATAGGAGTCGAAAGTTGCCTTTTTTTTTTTTTTGAATCTGTTTTCCTATTGCGTAGATGGATTTCAGTACACGTTACTACTGTACTACCGTGTCATAGTCCTATCAGAACCACTACATAAGACTAATCGCGTAAGGTATCCAGAAACCCTCTGTGGGTTTTGTGTTTTGGCTTGGTGTTGAGGCAAGTTGAGCGGTGGTCCGTGGTCTTCTCATAAGGCTGGTCTGAGGCGAGCTCTCCATCCATCGTGCGGCGGGGAATGCGGTTTATGGCCACCTCCCTGGCGCCGGAGGGAGCGGGTGTTGGCTTTGGTGGGGTTGGGCTTGCTACTGTCGGCGGTTGCTTCTTCTTGCTTTTCGATTTCTTCTGGGCTTGCTTCTTCTTGGCTTGAGGGGGTTGAGCAGTGGCTACTGGAGTGATTGAGGTGGAGGCAGTGGCGGGGGTCTTAGGGGGGGGCTTGTTCCCCTTCGTCTTATCGATCCCACTCCCGTCGCTTGCATCCTTGGCAAAAGGGCATTGGTGTTGCTTCTGGTTCCTGTGTGACACAAACTCTCACTTGCAGTGCTCGCATGACTGTTGTGGGCCCATGGCCTCAGCATTAGCCTCTAGCTGGCGGTCCCGCCTTGATGCACGGTTCCTTTTTTGTGCAAGTCACCTCTTCTCCTTCTGGGCCTAGGTTGCCCGCCACTGGCCCATGGAGAGATTGAAGGCTTGAGGGCCCTCTCCATTGAGAAGCTCTAAGATGTACACGAACATCACCTTTTTCACCTTGTGGAGGGGGCGAGGTACAATTGCAACAGCACATTTGACCAGGTGAGCGTGGTACTGGGGAGGAAACTCGACCCAAAAAAATTTTCCATCTTCGGCCTTTTGGGCCAAAGTGGCGTTAGCCATAAGGTGATCCCATGAGAGGAACTAGTGCCGGCAGAAGGAATTGTGGATGTCAAACACTGATAGCTCGTCACCCGCAGAAAGCGCCCATAGGGTTGAGGGTTTGGTTATGCCCTTTGCCCTAGGGGTCTTATCGGCCTGTCCTGTGCCTGTGTGTTCACCGAGGACCTCAGAAGAGGGGGTAATAGGTTGAGAAACGGGGGACCCAGAGCAAAATGGCGTCAAAGGTGTCTGGGAATTTGAACCAGCTTCATCCTGCGTGACTGAAAGAGTCGGAGGAGGGTCCGTAGAGGGAGCGGAAAGGGGGAATATGAGAGACATAAAGAAAAGTCACTAAAGAGGATCATGAGAAAATCAATGATGATGGTGGTAAGAGACCAAGAAGGAATGTTGAAAGTCGCCTTCTTACTAATCCAGTTAGTAATCCTCTTCACATGGCCTTTTTTCCTATATTGGCCATCTGACCTGCCATTTCTGGTCTTCCATCTCTTTTTCCCCTTTTTTGCACTTATTGTGTACATTCTGCACCATAAGAAAACATTAGGGTGTTTCACAATAGCCATTATTTGGCTCATTAATTTGGCCATTCTCATGATTCCCACCAGTTGTCCATACATTTTTCTTCTGTTCTCATCCCTTCATTACCACCATTGATGAGAACAGAAGAAAAATGTACAGATAACTGGTGGGAATCATGAGAATGGCCAAATTAATGAGCCAAATAATGGCTACTGTGAATGACCCTATTGGTTGTTACTCATAATGAGTATGTTGTTCACATGCTCCAGTTCATTGCCTCAGAACCGGTCCAATGGATGCCTTGTGTTAGGAACAAGCAGTTCCTATGTCCTGAAATAGGATGTCAGGTTCAGGTGGGCCTTAGTGAGTGACATGCTTAGTAAGGTGTCAGGTTCAGAGGGACTAAGTCGCATGTGCAGTTGACTTAGGATCAGCAGTGACTTGCAGCATCACTAAATGTGTGAGAGAGGAACAGGGGTCTTCAGGGATCCAGAGAGGAAACAGGAAACAGGTGTAAGCTTGTATTGAAGACTTGTCAACCAACATAAGTACACTAGTTCCTATAGTATGCATACATAGGGCTCCTAGGCCTCCTCTCATTGGGCACAGACGTATCAGCAAGTACAGGCTGCTCCCCCAGTCTAGGCTTCCACAGCCTAATCAGTTCACTGTGCCCCAGCCACCTCACAGTGCCCATCTAAGGCATTATCATAGGTACAGTCCCTCAGTCCGAATGTGAGAATGTAAGTAGGCAGAAATGGAAAAATTGACGTAAGGAGGTGCAGTGATGATGTGACTGTAACACCTTGGACACTCAGTACCTGGTGTCCATCCCTGGAGTGAAGCATTCCTGAAGGCGCAAACTTTACATCCAGATCTGCACTCTTGCCATGATCCATTTCAAGCCTCCTTACATCAACAACTTCACCACTAGTGCATTTCATCACCACACCACTACAACCATTGTCCACAGAGAGCCCAACCATATTCTTCCTCTCCAACTCCTGCAATACATGTGCGCACTCATGCGTGCCTTCATCAGTGATATAATACAATGAGAGATGCAGGAATGCAGGCAGTTCAGGTCCTTGGAAAGTACTGTGGCTGACAATTTCTCCTGCTGTCATCACATGTTCTGACCCAGAGCTCAGTCCTCTGTCAGCCATCATCTCCTGGAAATTCTGCTAGACTGGAGAGCACCCATAGTTACCTGGCACTAACCACATAGGACAAGAAATGATTCTTATTCCTAAATGTCTCTGGATGTGCAAAGCTAAATGTTATGGTTATGGCATTTATGCTTTCCTTTTTGTCTCACATATCCTCCTTAAGGTATTACTTACTTGGTCTGAGGCTGTGTTTGATTGTGGCTTGATTGATCTTGGACTTGCTGTAGTGGTCTTGACTAATGGCCACTTATTCCAGTACTGTAGTGGTTAGATTGTCTGGGGGCTGGTCTGGGCCATGGCCCCCCCCATTTTGCCTGGCCCTAACTCTGGCCCTCAGGGCCAGTCTGCCTTGTAGCTGACCCTGGCCCTGCCTACAAATTTCCTCAATTTTTTTTTATCGATCAAAGTCAATTGAATGTACATGCAAAAGCATTTTGAGCATAGGTGACATCTCAAAAGGTGGCACACTCCACATTGGTCAGGTTGGCGGCTTGATGCGAAGATGGGAGAACCTGTCAACAACTTGATGACAAGGACATCCAGGGCAGATACGAGAAAGAAGTTATGAACTATGCTGGCATGTGCTTTATCAGTGAGCCAATTTACATGCTAGCTCTTACTGAGTCTTACATTTCTGACAGCTACACTAGAACCAGAATTTGTTATGGCTCGACTAGGGCTGGGTCCCAACAAGGGTTCTGTTCGTTTCAGTCTCTCCCAAGACTGTGGACTCAGGGTTACTCAAGGTAATAACGCGCAGAGTCCTGGGGTGTTGTAGGACACCCACCAACCTTCAAAGCCTTGTTAGGGCAGAGGAGAGGGATAGAGCAAAGAGGAGGAGTCTTAGAGGGGAGGTTCGTATCTTTGAAAGGAGAGGTGAAACAGTCGATTGAGGGCAAAGCTGAAGCTGGGGTACGAGCTACCAGCTGAGGCCTATTTGTACAATGTATGCTAATTGTTGTACCAAAAAGGGACGGACAATGAGCGTAAGTCAAGAACAATAGGTTGTTACCAAAACAGGAAGACAATAGGGGTGCAGAACAATAACACTGGACGGTTTTGGGAAAACAATAGTGGTACATCAGTCAGCAAGAAGATCATGAGTAATCGTAGGTGAGTAAGGAATCATAAGGTCCATAACGTGTCCTGATTCCGTAACAATACCCCCCTTCTAGAAGGCAGTTCCACCTGCCTTAGTCGTCAGTTTTATGTTGTGATGAGGACACCTCCTTGGCAGCATAAGCCTCCACTGATTCCTTCATCTTCCTCTTGCGTGCTATGCTAGCGTAAGTGCCATCGAGAAGACAACCTCCACCATACCACCTGTGATCCTTTTCGACCTGACAGACCCCCAGTCCTGGCATGCAGTTGATGTGGGGGATGGCACACTCCCAACTGGCGTGATTGGTTAACTTGGCGTGATACCAACAGTTCTTCCATCCTCCCTCCCTACGGGCGACGTCGGCTAGTTCATGATCTTCCTCAGGGAAACTAGGAAGGTCGAATCTCTCAGGACCTCCGGAATCGAGTCCCAGCTTATCAAGTCCATGGCGGTGGAGAGTAACTGATTGTTGCGGCTCCATATCTGCACCTCTCTGCTGAGGACCCCTGTTATTACCGTAGCTCCTGTCCAACATGTACTCGGTGGTTCCGAACGCTGGGAAGGACCACGTTTGAATGGATGCGTCCGCCGTGCCAACTGGGGTCGTCTGAACCGCTGCTTCGCAGTGAGGGGGAGAATGCGCGACTTCACTGTCCATCTGCGTCTGAGCGACAGTGGGTGCTCGAGGCGCATGGAAAATGTTAATAGTGCGCCTCCCTTCTTCGTCCTCCTCGAACCACGATGCATCTGGGGTTTCCGGACGTTCAAAATCGGCCATTCGGGTGAAGACCAGCGTGTCTCGTCCGTCTGTAAAGACTCTTGTTCTTTGGGGGACTCCGGGGTTGGCTTGTCTCTACTGGAAGTCTCGAAGACAGCTAGGACACTGTCGAAGGTCAGTTTCGTAATATCTATCGGGATCATATGGCCACTGGTAATGGGCCTCTTCTCCAGCTCGGACGTGATGTGGTATCCCCAGGCAGACGTATCAGACTTGTTCGTAGGTGACAATGTCTGGTCATCCAGGTTGGCAATTAGTTCTTTCTGGATCATAGAAGTTGGCGAGTGCTTGATTAGCTTCGTGAGCTCGGTCGAGGTTGAGGGTGAGGTGAGCTTCCCAAAGTTCGTCCCAGGAAAATGGCAATGAGGTAGGGAAGACATTCATAAAACGTTTATTGATGGTAGAGGCAGAGGGCTTCGTGACAGAAGAACTTATGTTCACAGCGATGTTTGTGGGTGATATGGATGCGTTGTCCTGGGATGAACTCGTGAAAGAGGTGCGAGGTAAATGGGGGTTCACGGAGGAGGGAGCGGAGTTGCATTGTCTCCTCATGATTGTTGTCCTCCTTATTATACTCTTTCGCGTTTTAGTGGGGTTCTTCTCGTGGAACTCTGTTACTAAGTCATCAGCATGTATATTGTCAGCTGGTTCCCATGTGTTGTGGGCGTGGGGGTAGCCTTTTCATTTTAGGAAGTACTTTAATTGTTCTTTGTTGTGCCCTACGCATTTCGAGTCCAGAACTTGTTCCACTTCGTATTCTTCTCCCCCTTCTATTACATCAGGGGGTGGTTTTGTGAAGGGGGTGCCGTACTCCTCCGTCTCCTTATAGGGTGATAGGAGTGACGCATGAAAAACGGGGTGGATGCGTTTCTTCTGCCATTGGTCCAGGAGTTTTAGTCTGAAAACCACTGGGCTGATTGCTTGAGTCACCGTGAAGGGTCCATAACATTTTGGCGCCAGTTTGGCAAAAGGGTGTGATGTTTTCAAGTTTTTCCCATCGAGCCAGACCTGGTCTCCTTTTTCAAATGGTTTGTACGCTTGGCGCCCCCGCTTCTTAACGTTTCTTTTTTAGAGGAAGTCTTGCGCCCTCTGGATCGATTGTCTAGCCTAGTTACGTTTTTCAATCAGATAACCTTTGCGCCGCTCGATATCTGGTACCGCCCCTTCTTTCTCTGAGTGCCATACCACTGGGTTATGTCTGTAGAGCAGGTCGAATGGGGTTTGCTTGGTCGTTTCATTCATTCATGAATTGTGAACGAATTGTGCTAGTGGGAGCCAGTCTACCCAGTCATTTTGCTGGAAGTTTCCATAGACGCGTAGGTATTGTTCCAGCCACTGATTTGTGCGTTCGGACTGTCCATCTGTTTGGGGGTGATATGCCGTACTAATGTTCTGATCGATTCCCAATTGTTTGCACAATTCCCTAGTCCACTTGGAGCTAAATCTGGGGTCGCGATCGGATATGACTCGTTTGGGTGGTCCGAAATGAGGAAAGACTTCTCTCGCGTAGCAGTTCGCGATCCCCTCACTATCAATGGCATCAGGAAAACCCATCTGGCCTTAAATTGTATTAGATG
>QLPA01000739.1:0-39904 GCA_003313945.1 Lactifluus pinguis
ACAATTTAAGGCCAGATGGGTTTTCCTGATGGGTTTTGTTGCATGGGATGAAGAAGGCTGCCTTGCTGCAATCGTGATCCGTAATAGTAAGAATGCTGTCATATCCCTGTGATTCAGGCAGATCTGTGATCAAGTCTAGAGCGATAGTGGCATAGGGAATGTGGCTTTGCTTCGGGGGAATTGGTACCAGTGGAACCTTTGGCCTAGTGGTCCCACTCTTAGTGCTTTGACACACAGCGCATCCACACACATAATTCGTTATGAAGGTTCGCATGTTGGGCCACCAGTAGTCTTTGGCGATGGTTGACCAGGTCCTCAGGATTCCTGGGTGGCCTGCCGTTCTGTGGTCGTGGTACATTTGTAGAATGCTTTGGTGAACCTCTGGGCCTCCAGGGACAGCCAACCTTTCGCCTTTGTACCACTTGGTTTTGTGGAACTCCTGTCGCTTTTCAACCCCTTCGTCTTTTTCCCATAGCTGTAATTCTTCTTGGTTATCCTGTTGCGCACGTTCTACCTCTAGTTCCAAGGATTGTTCCTCTATGAATAAGCGTAAGAAGAGTTCAGGGGGTAGGACTAGGACATTTTCGTGGTCTTTCTCCCCTTGGTCGCACCCGAGAGGCCATGATAGTGGGTCTGCTTTGTTCATTTTTCCTGGATGGTGCACAATTTTCATATTGTACTCTGCTATCTTGGGGATATATCTTGCCACTCTTCGGTTGATTTTATGGGCTTCGCAGTAGTATTGGAGATTCGCGTGGTCACTAACCACGGTAATCGGGTGTGTCAAGCTCAATAGAAGGTGTCGCCAATGGTCCAACCCTCTAATCATGGCAAGGAGCTCTCGATCGTGTATGTCGTAGTTTCGTTCCACCGCATTGAAAGTCTTCGAGTAGTACCCCACTGGTCGTAGTTGTTCGTTCTTGTCTGGCTGGTGCAGGATTGCTCCACTCACGTATTGCGATGCGTCCACTTCCAATACAAATGGGTTGTCCAAATTTGGTCGTTGCAGTACTGGGTCGGACGTAACATGGTGAATGAGTTGGTCCACTGCGTTTGTGCAATCTTCGTCCCACTTGAACTTAACTCTCTTTTTGAGTAGGTTCATCAGTGGTCGTGCCATGTTTGCGAAACCAGGGATGAACTGTCTTTGGTATTCCAAGACGCCTAGCGTGCTGCGTACTTCTCGGATCAACTTCAACTGGCGTGGCCATGAATCTAACCTGTGTTTTTTGCTAGGGTCTATGCGGATGGTCCCTTGATCGATGACATACCCCAGGAACTCAACTTGTTTTTCCGCGAATCGACATTTTTCTGGTTTTAAGAAGAGCGACTCCCTTTCCATGATTTCCAAATATTTGTCTGTGATTTGGTCGTGAAGAGCAGGGTCATCAGGTGTGACGATGATGAAGTCATCCATGTACCAGTGCACCCATCTCAGGTACTTTTGTTTTAGTGGGGTGAAGATTCGATCCATCATTCTTTGAAAGGTGGCTGGCGCGTTACATAGACCGAAAGGCATAACTTTTGCTTCGAAGAGGCCTTCGTCTGTCTTGACTGCAGTGATCCATTGACTATCAGGGTGGATTCAAATATTGTAGTACCCATCCCGTATGTCAAACTTTGACATGAGTTTAGCATCCCCCATCTGGTCAAGGATCGTATCGATGTGTGGTAGGGGGTACACATTTTTCACAGTATGCTCATTGACGACCCTGTAGTTGTAGACTGGTCTAAGTCTTCCATCCTGTTTCTTAATGTAGAAGAATGGGCTTGACCATGGTGAGTTGGATTGTGTCATGTATCCTTTGTCTTGTTGTTCCTTCAGGAAGGTTCTCATTGATTCTGTTTCTTCGGTCGTCAGCTTGTACGTTTTGCAATTGATGGTCTTCGGGGCATTTGGCAGCAATGTGATAACATGGTCTTCTGGTCATGGTGGGGGGAAACGTTTCGCGGCTTCTTCTGAAAAGACCTTGGCATGTCTTTTGAAGCGTTCTGGGATTGTGACTGTGGTCTGGTTACGCCCCTCTTTTTGTGCCCATTGTTGGCTGAAGCTAGTTTTGCATGCCTTTAGTTTTTTTGCCGCCCATTTCAGCTTCTAGCTTTTTCCTGTAGTGGACAATTTGATCGGAGGTCCTTCAACCGTGCCTTGCTTCCAGTTAATTTTTGGGTCAAATTCTCTGAGCCACGGGTAGCCCAAGATTAGTCGGTCATCTCCTAGGTTGGTTATGAAAAACATTTGGGTGACCTCTTTTCTCCCTTTTAGGGAGGCAATATTCCGTGATTTTCCCATCTTGGTTTTCTGTTCCATCCACGTTATAAACCGTTCTTGGCTCTTTGATGGGGAGAACTCCAATTCCTAGCTTCTCCACCATTCGTGGATCCATGAAATTTTCTGTAGCACCACTGTCCAATAGCGCTTTTTCTGCAACCACTTTTGTCGCACTCGTGAACGATAGAGGAACGTCCAGTGTATTTGATCTTGAGATATGACATATTTGAGTAAAGTGGGCTTGTACCCGGGTTGCATGGGTCGAGCCATTTAAAAATCCTCTTCGTCCACCATCCCTTCTAGGGCTTTGTCAAAGGCCCCCTTTCCACACTTGGTTCTGAGTGCTCGTAGCATGGCTACTGGCGATTCTTCTTTGTTGACCTGGGTGGCCTCGTCATCGTCCTTCACTTTAGATTTTCTGGCCTTGGGTGGTTGGGAAGTTTGGCCAGGTTTTTGTCCTTTCTTTTTAGGACAGTCTTTGGAGAGGTGGCCTTGGGCTTCGCAGAAGAAACATCATCCTTCTTTGCGTAGTTTCTGTTTCTTTTCCCAGTTACTAGGCTCGGTGTGGGTCGCATCAATGTCCATGGCCCAAGGATCCTTCTCCGGTTTGGGGGTCTTCTTCTTGTTCATAAGGCGTTGGGCCCAACCAGGCACTTCTTTCCGCAGGGCTATCTCATGTTGTAGCTGGATATAAGTGTCATTGTGCAAGATGGCCAGGTCTTGCCACTCTCGCATGGTGGTTGGTTTTGCCCCTACGTGCCCCAGCATGCTCTTGACGAGTCCTAGGTCTAATCCTCTTTTGAAGAGGCGCATTGTGCCTTCGCTATCAGCGTCCCATCCTGCCTTTTTCCTTAGTCGGTTGAATTCTCCAATGTAGGATGCTAGGCCTCCTTTGATTTTATGCATATCCAGGCGTTCTAATTTGGTAATGGCCTCGTCTTCTTTGTTGGTGTCTTTGAAGGCAGCTTCAAGTGCCTCCTCGAAGTTGGTCCAGAGATCTTCATCATTCTCTCCAAGTTGGACCACTTCCTGTTCAAGGTCGTCTAGATAGTCTTAGACCCATGCGGAGACATCTGGTCCTTTGATCAGTCCTAATTTGGTCAGGACTCGGTTGTAAGGGATGGTCATATCGTCGTGATTTCTGTTTATCGCGCGATACATCCTCCATTCTTGTTGGAACACATCGTAGAGTTCTCTGTCTCCTCTAAAGATGGTGGGGGCGATGCCTTTAAGGCCATTTTGCAGGGGATTCACTGGCGGGGCTTGTCCTGCGGCTGCGGCTGCTCCTCTGCCACCTCCGCCACCTCCGCCACCACCTCCACCACCTCCACCGCCTCCACCGCCACTGCCACCGCCACCGAGGGCTTGGCCAGCAGCTCCCCCGCTTCCACCACTGCCACCACCTCCTCCGCCTGAACCGCTTGGTCCGCCAGTCTGGGTTTGGGTTAGTTGCATCATGGTTCCTGATCTGAGGTGAACTGGTGGTGATGAGAGGGTGAGGGCACTCATGGCATGGTCTATGGGGGTGATAGGCGTGGTTATCTGTGGTTCTGCATCTTGTTGTGTTGGTGGGGAGCTCCTAGTAGGTCCTTCTTCCGCTGATGAATCAGGAACATTTGGTTGTGCTGGGGAGCTTTCATCGGATTCACTGTCGCTTTTGTGTTCATCTTCTGTGGGTTGCATTGACGGCATCAATTCTAGTTCGTTGAAGATGTGGTCGAATTGGGTGAACTTCATGTCGGGTTCTACCCAATACTCGCTGTCTTGCCAATAGATCTCGTACCACCGATGGTTGATGAATTCGCACGGGGTTCTGACTCTTCTCCCATTTCTTTCTATGTTATACCGATAGGTGTCTGGCTTCTGGAATAGCTGATGGGCTCTTCTTTTGGATTCCAAGTAACAGATCTTTCCTTTTCGTTCGATGGATAGGTCGTCGCTTCTTCGTGGGATGACTCTGGTTTTGTAATTCGGGGTGTCTTTATCCCAAATGACCTTTAATGACCCGTCACGGTATCATTCCAGCATTGAGTGTGAAATGTGATGGTGTTATCTTGCTGATAGATGACCAGCGCGTTTCCTTGCTCAGTTTGGAGCAACTCCGTTTCTGCTACTTCTAGCAGTTCTTCTAGGAACTCTGCAATTCGACACCAATGTTGTAGTGCTTCAAACCAGTATGGACCTTCTGTTAATCCTGCGTTTTGCACGTGGAGTTCCACTACTTGTTTCTTCAGGAGTAGAACTTCAATTAGTTGTTCCTTGATCCTGATCTGGTTGCCTTCAGAAAGGTTGGCCAGCGTTGTCAACCTTTCTATTTGTTTTAAGAGCTTTGGCTTTTGTTACGGCTCGACTAGGGCCGGGTCCCAACAAGAGTTCTGTTCGTTTCAGTCTCTCCCAAGACTGTGGACTCAGGGTTACTCAAGGTAACGACGTGTAGAGTCCTGGGGTGTTGTAGGACACCCACCAACCTTCGAAGCCTTGTTAGGGCAGAGGAGAGGGATAGAGCAAAGAGGAGGAGTCTTAGTGGGGAGATTCGTATCTTTGAAAGGAGAGGTGAAACAGTCAATTGAGGGCAAAGCCGAAGCTGGGGTACGAGCTACCAGCTGAGGCCTATTTGTACAATGTATGCTAATTGTTGTACCAAAAAGGGACGGACAATGAGCGTAAGTCAAGAACAATAGGTTGTTACCAAAACAGGAAGACAATAGGGGTGCAGAACAATAACACTGGACAGTTTTGGGAAAACAATAGCGGCACATCAGTCAGCAAGAAGATCATGAGTAATCGTAGGTGAGTAAGGAATCATAAGGTCCATAACGTGTCCTGATTCCGTAACAGAATTGTTCTGTGGTTACGAACTTATGATGAAGATCCCATTGGCACCCAATCCCTATCCCTACTTGTCCAGATCCTTCTCAATGACTCAAACAACTACTGGAGATCCAACCTGATCTTCTATACTGACGGGGCCACTTTGACCCATCACACCAATCCCACTCTGTTATCAGTAGTGGTGGTGGTGGCAGACGTGACATTTCTCGCATTGAAATCCATCAGCACCCACATGGCAACACATCCAACCTTTCCACCACTACCAGCCACTGCGAATGGTGTGCTTTTTCCTCTGCACTCATTTTGTTGTTGTCATCATTGTTGTCATGAATGGTATTGTCAAGATCACGGTCATATCCGAAAATGGGACCAGATCATCCCAACCACAAGATCTTCAACTTGAATTCTCAGAAGTCAAACTCATTCATAACCTAGGAGTCTAGGACTGCTTGAGCTCACTGGCACTGATTCAATGACAAAAGATTCAAGGGGCATGGTGATAAGTTGATACAGTGACTTTCAAAACACCACACTGACCCTCACCTCAAAACCAATATATCTCCTTAACTAGACCTGCTATGATAATGGTCAGGGCATCATTTGAAAGATGTGTTTCTAAGCTTTCTAACAACATATTATACATGTTATATAGATGCCTCAATCACAAGATATATTAGATTTATGCTCACTACTATAAGAAGGGTTTTGTTGCGGCTACATCAAAAAACATTTACCATAATGTAATAGGGGCAATTCTCAATCAAATAATCTCAAAATTGGTACACAATTAGTTTCATAGTTAGTGTAATCTGAATCAGTTGCAAAAATGTGAAAAAGGTGTCATTTTGTTAATAATTACAGCCACCAAGTTAAGTGTATTCACAAAACCCTTCTTTCTCATATTAGGGCATTTCACAGTAGCCATTATTTTGCTCATTAATTTGGCCATTCTCATGATTCCCACCAGCTATCCTTACTTTTTTCTTCTGTTCTCATCCCTTCATTGCCACCATTGATAAGAACAGAAGAGAGATGTAAGGAAAACTAATGGGAATCATGAGAATGGCCAAATTAATGAGCAAAATAATGGCTACTGTGAAACACCCTATTATTAAAAATGCTTCTTTAAATATGTGATAATACTAGTTAGTTTCTAATTAAGCTGTTTATAGGAATTCTGCTTGACTCAGATTAGTGCTGTGCTTAGCCCAGCAAAAAGTCGTGAGCTAGTCAAAGCCAGCCCCTGGTGGGCTGTGCCCAGCTGAGCCACATTTCTGGCTTATATGAAGCTTCGGCCCAGCAAGCACAGTACGTAAGCCAGAGCCTAGCCTCAAAGCTTCGGCTTCTTGGTAACTGAATACTATTGTTCTTCTACAATGCAAGGCGTCCTGAGTTCACCTGTAATGAATTTTTCTTGTAAATGCCCATAATGCAAAACATGTTTTGCTGCGTGGTTTGACAAGTCAACCGTGGTCATTAGTGCATGCATTACTGCCTTTCATATATATGTCTGGTTTTTCTCAGTTGTTCTGCCATGCTCTTGGACTCTTGGCTACTTCTTTTTCCCTCCTCTGTCTGTGTACTGTTTCATATGACTCACACTCATCAACCACTGCTGTGTCCACTACTCACAGAGAGCATGCTGGTTTCTCCTATGACGGCCTTTTCCTTACCTCGTTTTGTTGCCTATGACAGTCTCTTTCAATTCGTCCCCACCATACAGTCAATATTTGTCAACCTGAATAACCACTGCCCTGGACCACCCACAGAAGTGATGGAATTGCTGGCACTGATAGGTATATCGCCACTGGTAAGTTTTAGTTGCATTCTGAATATATATTGCTTGCTGATGATGACCCCTTCTTGTATCACCAGATTCACCACAAATCATCCTCTACATTCTCAATTTCTCACACAATTTCTCAGCTGTTCTTTACTTCAATGACGGCCATCACTGTCTCTGCCATCAAGAGTCTTGTCAAGGGTGTTGAAACTCTGTGTACTAATCTTTCAGACACTGTGCCGAAGGCATCCAGGTCTGACAAGATTTGGATGGTCATGAGCTTGGACGAGTGTGATATCCTGCATGAATTGTTCAACCATCAATTCAATGCACTGTTTGGGGAGGACTGTCATGATACTAATAAGAGATTGCACTATATTCGTCAGGGTAAATTCAGCATGGGCGTCATCATCGCATATCTGTCTAGAATCAACTGGGCAGCGGACTTTCCATTGGATCTTGTGGAACTCAAGTTACAATGTCTGATCACAGAGCTCAAGCTTCTTCAGTAAGTCTTATCATCTCATCTTTTCTCAATCTCAGGTCTCACTATTTTAGGTGGGGAGGTGCATCAGCATCGCACCCAGTTTGTGCCATCAATCCTGCTGCCAAACTGAAGGATGCCACCAATGCCAAAGTACTAGCTTGCATTTCAGTGCCAGGCAGTTAAAGACTATAGGTTTTGCCAAGACTCACTCGACTCATCCATCCTTCCAGCCATCAGCTCTCACACCTGTCGCCTGCAAGTGAAGCAAACCATTGCTGTCAGAAATGACACCGATGGGGAAGACGAACTCAGCATCAACCTGCTGAAGAAAGGTACGTTGCCATATTTCGTAAACACTGCACATTCGCTGATTGAAAGTCATCAGTAAAAATGAACAATCTCGCAACATTGTCTTCCAGCATCAAAGAGGAACCTAGCTCCGACAACCCACTGAAAAAAGGTATGTAGTTATATTTCCACTCTGCATTCACTAGTTGAATGTCATCCTAGTACAAAGGAACAATACCGCAATGTCATCTGCATGGTCCAGCGGCAAGGATGGAAGTTTTGTATTGATCAGCAGTGATGAATCTGAGGGTGAGGCTCAGGCTCAAACCAAGACCAGTTTAGCTACATCTACGCTCGGCAACCCAACTGCTGTTGACTCTGATGGCTTACTTAGGCCCTGTTTGGCAACTGTGATTGTTTCAACAATCTTTAACAATCAACATTAATTGTTGTGTTTAATTGTTGTAGTGGCTGAGTATATGACTTTTGTGACAGGATTGTCAGACATGCCTGCTTACAACACTACAACAACAACCAAACAAACAATAAAACACAACAATCAATTGTTGATTGTTAAAGATTGTTGAAACAATCACAGTTGTCAAACAGGGCCTTATGGACATGAATGTTCAAGGAGTGGATGATGTTCCCATTACGCCGCTTACCTAAGAAGATAAACAAAAGGATGTGGTTGCGTTCTTCTATCCCCCCATCTCTAAGGTAGTGAACAGCAAGACAAAACGTTACTGCCATTGTAAACTATGCCTGTGAGTGATTTTGTCATACAGCTCATGCATTATAATAAACATCCATCATCCTCCTAGGGACAAAAAAAGCATTATTGATGAGGTCACGACATTGTGTCACCATCTTGATCCCATGCACTCAGTATGTTATCATTGCATACATCACATAGATAACCACTGACCCTTGTTTATTTCAGGGAAAGTATCACAAGTGGGCAAAGAGTGTCAATTTCACATCTAGGTTACCAAGTGATGTCAAGAGGCATAAGGCTGCTGCAGTCGAAGCGATTCATACTCTTGACAATGACCTCTAGATCCTGCCAGCCGAGCAAGTAGTTCCATATTCATTCAAGGTGTTTCTTTAGAGGGCCATTGAGTGGCTTGTCATGACAGATCAGGTAGGTATAATTCACACTTTCACAGTATAATTTGTAGTAAGTCTCATTATCAAGCCTATTCAAGCCCTCCAACATACTACTTTCAAAGCCTTGATCAATATCATCTTGCGTGCAACCAATGGCATTACTATTCCTGGGCAAAAGACATTGCATTGTGAGATCATGCATGTGTTCAGGGACCATCTACTTAAATTGAGGGCGTGATTCAATGTATGACATGGACAAATCTTTAAATTCAATCTGATTGGTACATACTACACAGGGCCCTACCGTTTGAGGAGAAGTGAGCTTAACTTGCAATGCATGGCAAGCCAGTAATGCCGATGGTTATTTGGCTGTTACGGCACACTGGATCGACCAGATGACACCTGTGAAGTGGGAGCTCCGGACTGCCTTGATTGGGTTCACATGCCTCAACAACTCTCATAATGGTCGCTGCCTTACACACACATTGTTCAAGGTCATTCAGCATTTGGGTCTTGAGCAGAAGGTAAGCCACATCATCTCCAATAAGGTTTGTATCTGACTTTAGCCATGTAGGTTGGCCATATCACTTGTGACAACACATCTAACAATTGAACCATGATGAAGGAACTGGCTGGTCACCTCAAGGAGGAAATACATTTGGAAGAAGAGGAAAATTAAGTACATCCAGTGCTAGCTTTACAGTGACCAATTACTAACTTAATATCCTAGTTGTCTTGCACATGTTATCAATCTTGTGACACAAGTGCTTATATTGACATACAGCAAGGCACCTCATTTTGACCCAAAGGACCCTGATGCACACATTCCATTGTCTTGCGATGAGGTAAGGAAGCGATCATCAGGTCTCAGCATGGGTTATGTAAGCTGTAACCCTAGGGTTCAGTCACGTGACCTGTGTCAATTTTCGATAGTTTTGGTGCACGCAAATTAAAGGAGGGGGGGAGGGGGGCATGTGCAGTTCTATTTTACATTAAGAAACAAAATATACTACTCCTCTGACTCTGAGTTCTTGAGGGCTGCCACCATCTCTGGTGGCAATGTATGATGCCCATGGTATTTCTTGTTGGCCCATGCCGCATGAGACCCAGAGAGCCCTCCTCGATATGCTGAGATGAATTGCCCGGACCGATTGGCATACCTATGTGTGCAGGTTGGAATGAGGAACAAAATGAAGACAAAAAAAGCAAACCTACCGTTGAATCTGAGACAACAGGACCGAGTCAAGGCACTCGACAACGAGTCGTTCCATGTCACAAATCGTTGCCGCGCGCTCCTTTGAGCAAAATTGCAGCTTTGCTGCCCCCCAATATTGCTCAATGAAGTTGAGCTCGCAATGATATTTTGGATAATAGTCACATAAGTGACCGCGCGATTCAATGGTTTCTTCCAGCTGAGACTTCTATATAAGGAAATCTGGCTGCATAAAGAGCAGCCGTCGACAACAGCAATCGACGCACATTGGAGGGCACTTGAATTCCTTACATTGTGCAGGGAGACTGTCACCAGGCCAGAGGCCGCGCTTGAAGATAATCTGTTTCATGCCTTTGAACCACCTGGGCATGGTTGGGTGGTCATCTGGATAATAGAATGGCTGCGGGGCTCCTGAGGGAAGTATGCTGGGGCGCATCCATGGACCACCTGGATGGCGGGTCCAGCCCTTTTTTGGTCCTGAAAAACAGCTGTGTGATGAGTGACATATCGGGGGGCTAGGGGGTACTCAGATGCACCCTTGACCATTCCGCATGCTGAGATTGCATCCAAGGGACGCTTCTGGTGAGACGGGGCATTATCAAAAACGAAAAGGGCCTGTGCCCAACCCTTGGTTTTGCGATCGAAAATGTCGATAGCCCGATTTACTTGATCCAGGAGGTGTTCAGTAGAAAACCAGCCATTGCGCTGTTTTCCTGGCTTGAAGATAACACGCACCTCACTTTCATCAGGAAAACCCATCTGGCCTTAAATTGTATTAGATGCTCCTTAAGGCTTGCTTAATTGCATTGCAGACATTGATAAGAAGATCCTTTGTCTTATCAATGTCTGCAATGCAATTAAGCAAGCCTTAAGGAGCATCTAATACAATTTAAGGCCAGATGGGTTTTCCTGATGTTACAGATAATGTGAGTCAATAACATGATAAAAAAGAAAAGGGTGATCACACACCCCTCGTTATCACGCAAGTGGCCCCACTCTGCAGTCAGAAAGTCCGAAACTATAAGGGAGTATCCATCACCCTTAGGTTTTGGAGTCCCTTTTGTAGTGGAGTGACCCCAGTAAACTTTTCTCTGGTTGTTTTGAAAGAAGGTGAACTTGTCGTGGGTGACAAGGATAAGGCGTTGGGTTTGATCATGATGGCCCGCAGTGGTCAGAACTCGAGGATGAACAGGAAGGATGAATGGAAGGGGCGTTTCAGTGCTGTCAAGATGGAAACGCGACTCGTATTCGGCCCAGCGTTCAACAAAGGCACGCCTATATTCGACAATATCTTCTCACTCATGTCCGTCAATAAACATTCCACCTGAATGCCTCCTGTGTTGCCAGCCCAACTGCACAAGCCACCTCCAAGCTGTGACTTCCAAAATGGATGGCTTTGAGATTCCAATCTGTTGGAAATGTTCTTGTATCTTGGGACTTGCAACAAGATCAACAAGATCTGTGGCTTTGAGAACTCCACCTTTTGTCACCTCTTTCAACTTCAGCTGGATCTCCTGGGCAACACCTTCATCTTGCAGAACTGACCATCATTTTCTGGAATACCTGTGATAAGGGAGTTGACCAAATTGGATATAATGCAAGACCCATTCTCGGATCGATTGTGCACGTGTTGTCCCATGTCCCCCTGATGCCGCCACAATCATTGATGACTGTCTCCAGGTATATCTGAGTTTATCATTCAGGAAGATGTTCACATCAGGAAAACCCATCTGGCCTTAAATTGCATTAGATGCTTCTTAAGGCTTGCTTAATTGCATTGTGGACATTGATAAGAAGATCCTTTGTCTTATCAATGTCCAGAATGCAATTAAGCAAGCCTTAAGGAGCATCTAATGCAATTTAAGGCCAGATGGGTTTTCCTGATGCAGGAGGCCCACCATGGCCATTACACGGCCACACAGCATCTGGTCAGTCTTTACTTCCTTCATCTTTCCATTCAATTTGATGCAAATGCTAACCAGCAGGTTGCAATCATGAATGAGATCCAGGGCACGATCTGTGGCTGTTGGCAACGATGGGTCATTAGGGACGACGCCGCAGCGAAGATTACATGCACCCTGCAAAACTCTCCCCACCAGATGAGTCTATGCAGGCATCTGCCCACCTCATAAGCCTCCTCATAAACGACCCACTCATCCAGCCCTTCTCCCTAAGGGCCCCTCCACACCCACAGCCCCTGCCAAAGAGCTTACTGCACTTCAGATCTGCCTCACCAGCCTGAAGAACACGCTTGCCAACCTAGCCAAAGCAACAGCTGATGCCAGAAAGGACTTAAAAAACTGATCCACCACCCCTACCACCACAGCCAAGCCCTCAGATGGAAAACCCAAGGGCCCCACCCCCCCACCCACTTATGCATCAAAGGCAGCTGCACCACAACGCCCAAGTGTGGTGGTGGGGACTGCTGCTTACACCTGGCCAGACAACCGGAAGCCCACACCCATGGAGCTCTGTGCTAACTTTAACGCCACTCTTGACCACTCCAACACCACCAATGTCCGCATGTCTGCCATACAGTGGACTGCGAAAGGGAATTTAGTAATTTGGGGTGGCTCTAACACAACCACGGCACAACTCACCTCAGCCCTTCCTCACTTCACTGATGCGATACATGCATCACTCACTTCTATTATGGAATCTGCACCCTCTACCCCACCAACCCTCTGCCCCAATGTCAAGTGGTCAAAGCTCAGCCTCAATGCAGTACCCACTGGCAAATCAACTGGGCAAAGTGCACTCTAAAAGGGCCACAACCCTGTTTCGAAGCCAAGTGGTATGAGAGAATGCTCCGCTGACAACAGAACGTCCTCATCAACTGAATTACAATGGATGACATGTATGAAGGAGACGAGATCATCATTGTCAGCAGGGCAAACATAGCCCAACAATGGGTGCAAGAAGCACAGGAGAAACAGAAAGACAAACCAGTCATGACACTCCCACCATAGTACCAAGACTTTGCAGACATATTCTCAGAAGAAAAAGCAAAGAGATTCCCACCACCATGACCTGAAGAACACGCCATCAAACTCAAACCTGGAGCACCAGACACCATTGACTGTAAAATATTCCCGCTCACACGCATAGAGAGGGAAGCCACAGAAAGGTGGATTAAAGAGAACGAAGACAAGAACTACATCAAGAGGTCCAACTCGCCATGGTCTACACCCTGGTTCTTCATTAAAAAGAAGACCAGAGAACTCCGCCCCGTCTAAGACTAGTGAATAGCCACACAGTGCGGGATGTCTACCCAATGCTGCGTATCGAACAAATAATGGAAGACCTTGCCGGCAAAGAACTATTCACAAAGCTAGATGTGTGCTCGGGATACCACAATGTCCATATCAAAGAAGAAGATCACTGGAAGGCAGCATTCAAAACCCACCTGGGACTATTCCACCCAAATGTCATGCTGTTTGGACTCACCAACTCCCCAGCCACCTTCCAGTGCCTCTCAGACAGAATGCTAAAACCAGTAAAAGACAAGTACGGCCCAGATAAGTGTCACAGATACATGGATGACTACCTGATAGCAACCCACAACAACCCTGTGTTCCACCAAGAAGTGGTCCGCTTCACCCTAGAACAAATCCACAAACAAGACCTCTACCTTAAACTATCGAAGTGCAAGTTTGAACAAACAGAGGTCAAATATCTAGGAGTATACATTAAGGATGGGACGATCTACATAGACCCGACCAAACGCAATAGCCTGAAAACCTGGCCTAGACAACTGTCAACGGTTCAGGCAGTATGAAGCACGCTAGGAGTGCTTGGTTACCAAAGACTGTTTATTCCCAGCTTCACGCACATCACCAAACCACTGACGACCTTGCTAAAGAAAGATCAACCATTTATCTGGATGCAAGAGTGCACAAACACGCTGGACAAACTAATCAACATTGTCACCAGTGACCTGGTACTCCATCACCCAGACCATGACAAGCAGTTTGAATTAGAAGTAGACGCCTCCCAATACGCGATCAGAGCAATACTCTATCAGCACGATGAGCAGGGAAGGCAATGACCCATCACCTATCACTCAGACACCCTAAATGAACAACAATGTGGCTGGGACATACACGACAGGGAACTGTATGCGGTTGTGAAAGGGCTGAAAAACTGGCAACACCTACTGCTGGGGGCAAAGCACGAGGTACTGGTCTTCACTGACCACGCAAACCTCCAATACTACAGACAGCCCCAACACATCAACCGATGCATTGCCTGCTACATTCCCCAGTTAGCGGAATACAACTACAAGCTCATCCATAAGCCAGGCATGCAAAACAAAGCTGATCACCTCTCCCACAGACCAGACTATGACGACGGAAAAGGAGACAACAGAGATGTCACCATCCTGCTAGATGACATATTTGTGTGATTTATCACCCTCTCATCACTAGAAGATAAGGACTTCTGTGCACAAGATGGAGCTAGAGACACTCTCCTAGCATGGAAGAAACTCCACCCACGCATTCACAAATACAATGGACTCTGGTACTGGGACAACCTACCCATTGTCGTGGAAGACAATGACCTAAGATGGGAGGTGCTCACCCAACACCACAACCACCCACTGGCAGGCCACCCTGGAATTTTCAAAACCCTACAACTTGTCATATGTGACTACTAGTGGCCTGATGTCAAAAAAATTGTAAAGAACTACATACAAGGGTGTGCGATCTGTCAAGCAACTAAGAGTTGCACAACAAGACCAAAAGTACCCATCTATCTTATCACTACTGTAGAAGGAAGCAACCCCTTTGAAACAATAGCCATGGACTTAATTGTGGACCTACCACCCTCCAACGGCTACAACACAATCCTGACAATAACCAACCATGACTGCACCAAAATGGCCCTATTCTTGCCATGTACAAAAAAGATAGACGCGGAGGGGGTAGCGAGACTCTTCGTCCACCATGTATTCCCCTACTATGGACCCCCACAAAAAGTCATCTCCGACCACGACCCAAGATTCACTGGAAAGTTCACAACAGAACTCTGTAAAATCCTAAAGACCTCACAAAACATCAGCACAGCCTACCATCCACAGACAGATGGCCAGTCAGAACGCACCAATCAGTTACTAGAACAGTACCTGAGGATCTATACCAACTATGACCAGGACGACTGGGCAGATTGGCTCCCCACTGCTGCCTTTGTACACAACTCATGGCCCAACACGACAACAGGCAAGACACTGTACGAACTCTTCATGGGACACACCCCAGCAATTCCAGACCACCCTATCACCACAAAAGCGCCCCTATTGGAAGATAGACAACTCACCCTGAAATGCATAAGGGAACGTGCCCAACGATCAATCAGAGCTGCCCAGAACACTGTGAAGAGACTTGGTGATCACAAGAAGGGGCAACAGCATTACCACCCCTTCAAAGAAGGCAAAAAAGTCTGGCTGGAAGGAAAGAACCTCAAAATGACACACCCAACCGCCAAGTTAGCTAACAAGTGTCACAGGCCCTTCCTTGTGACCAAGGCACTAGGGGTGTTCAAAGTTGAGCTGCAGAATCTGCAGCTCGCAGCTGCAGCTGCAGACATGACATTACATAAGATTTGCACATGCCTGGCCCGTGTGTGTGCACAAAGACAATGCAACGATTGATAAGATGTTAACACAATTGCTATTACAATTTGTATCTCTTACCATGCCTTGTGAACTCATGCGAAACAAAGTTCTTGAAAGCTATGTTAAGCACCTCATGCTCCGAGATAGCATGACTCCACCTGACTCACTTGATATTACAGAGGCATGCCTCCAACTCCAGAATGATATCAAGATGTACCAAAAAATATGGGACACACGCTACCTAAACCCTCGGATCTCAATCCTAAAGGATGGTTCTCTTCATTTGGCATTTGAGTATGCCAAAGATCCTGCCCAGCATCATCTCTTTGTCCAAATGCTTTGTGTTTCCCCATATGTCTTTGCTGTTATCCTGGAGCTAATCAAGAACCATCCCATATTCTGCAACAACTCCAATGTTCCACAATCCCCTGTAGACTTTCAGCTAGTGGTAACTCTCTATCGTCTGGGACAATTCAGAAATGCAGCATCCATTATTGATGTTGCACGGGAAGCTGGATGCTCAATGGGATCTGTTGAAGATTTTACAAACCATTGTTTCACAGCAATTGAATCCCTGCATGACATCTTTGTACGCCCACTGACAGAAGAGGAGAAGGAGGTAGAGAAGCAGTGGGTGGATGAATTTATGGGATTTAAGGGAACATGGCAGGATGGCTGGGTCATGTATGATGGGACAATTGTCCCCCTCTACACCCGCCCTGGGCTTGATGGTGATGCCTACTATACAAGAAAATCAAATTATGGACTAAATTTGCAGGTAAGTATTATTCCATTCTTACTAGGTTTTATTCCTAACAGGCAAAAGGTTGGGAATGTCCCATCAAATCTTTGGATTGTAGACTATTCCTATGGTTTTACTGGTTCTGTGCACGATGCAACTGCCTTTGAGCATACAGCTGCTCATAAGCATGCAGAATGGTTCTTTCAAGGGGAGGAATTTGCATGGGCTGATTCTGCATTTACCCTTAACAAGCAAACCATTCCTGTTCATTGTAAACCAGCCTCTAATTGGCATCAAAATGCCATTTTTGACAAGGCTGTTTCTTGCATCTGTGTTCGCTCAGAGCACTGCATGGGTGCTCTAAAAGGCCGTTTTCAATGCCTATGTGGATTATGTGTTAGCATTAACTCTCCAAAGGATTATGTTCACGCTTGCCGTTGGATCACCATTGCCATTATTCTCCACAACCTGATTATTGATGTTGAAGGGACTGTGAGCATGAGAATTTCCTTCCTGGCCATAAGGATGATGAAGATGACAACACAGGAGGTGATGATGAGGAGTTAGAGGAAGATTTGGAGGAAGGGGAGCAAAAGCGAATAAAGTTAACTGCAGAACTTCTAGCATATCATGATCAAATCGGTCTCATGTTAAAAGCTATCTACAGACTCAGGCTATCAATGAAATCCTACCAGATTATCCAGTCATCTACTTGAAATATATGTTTGTATTACTTCAAATAACAATTTACTCATGATTGGTAAACTTGACATCATTGCTTCCACCTTCCATCACAGCTGCAAGCTTACTATAATCCCACTCAGGGGATTTATCACACTCATCAACTTGAGGCTCAGGAGATGGAGAGTGGTTGCAGACTCGAACCTTGCCAATCAGCTTTCTTTCAGCCTTGTAATGCTCTTGAGTTATAGCTCCAGAATTTTTCTCAGCAAGAAGGAGTGTGTGCTCATCAAGATCAAGTTTCCAATGCTTAAATACAATCTCCTCCATATAGCAGGCCTGAGTAAGCTTAAACATCTTCCTAAACATTGGTTTAATTATCAGCAAAAACGACAAAATAAATCTAGAAAATGTACGCACTTGCTCATCTCCATGAATGTGTCTTCGATTGGGGCCTTTCGCTTGCTGGAAAGTGGCTTTATTGTGGCCTGTGCCTTCTTGACAGCATTGTCAAGCTGTATAGAACCGAAAACAGACGCCTTTGGATGCTTTGCAGGTGTTACAGTCTGGCACGTGATCATGATGGTTGCGGACTATTTTCTCGTACGATTCATTTCTGCTGACTTATTTGCTTATGTGGATGGACTGCCGGTTGCTTTGTCTCAGACCGCTCTAGACTTACTTATGTACAGCTTGCATAGCACTGTACAGCCTCAAGCAACTGCCACATGATCTGAGATGACTCGCTGATTCTTGCATCATGTTTCAAGACCAGAAAGCTGTGCGAAGGTCATAGCCCCTAAGGCTGTGACTTCATTGCCTCCCTAGATTTGTTTCAGATTTGTTTCAGATACATTTCATATCTATCAAGGGCTGTGCTCCTTCTAGTATATAAACCCTGTACTTTTGACACTGGGACCTTAAGTTTCAGTTTTGTTTCACAATCCAAGTCTTCTATCTATTAGAACCTTGTCTTGCCTCAAACCTTATTGAGAGAAACCTTCCTTGACATCATCCTTGACAACAATCTTGAACTCTTGAACCTTAGTCTTATCTGTGATAAGACTAAGTCCTTGACCTCTGACATGATCTTGACTTAGTCGTTTACTAAGTCTCATCCTTGACCCCGAACCTTTGATCTTGAACCTGACTTGTCAACTATACAAGTCTCGCTCTTGAACCAAACCTCGACTTGTTCATTTACAAGTCATAATTCCCGAATCCGAACCCGAACGTACACTTCGTACAAAGGTTCCACTTGGAACCTTAACAGCAGGAGTCATAGTAAGGTCCTCCTTATTTGTGGGAGGGGTGATATGGGGAAGAGCCTGAGATGGTGCTGGAGCAGTATGCTCAGCCGCAGATTGTGTGTTAGATGTGGTTGATCGCCCCAATGGACCTTGAGTTTGAGGGGGAAAGGTCAGACCCTCGAGAGCAGGGTTGATGACAGGGCTTGGTGCCCGTTGAGTCTCTGTTGGCACTTGGTAGTGCACCATTTTACAGCCTTGAGGACCAACACCTGTCGTCACAGCTGGTGGGTTGAAATTTGGGTGGGTGCTGAGGAGGTGGTGGTTGTGTGCAAGATAAAAGAAAGCAGCGGGGAGAACAGATGCAGGGAACAAAATGAGTGGGAGGGGCAAGTGCGCATGTACGGGCAAGACGAAGGTAGACGTGGATGGATCAGGATGAGATTGTTTAGTCTCGTCTTGCCTTTATTATATGTCGGGAGTACTAGACTATTGTACTAATTTAGTGTGTGGTTTATGGACTAACGAGTGGGTCTTGATTTCAGCCTTGAGAAAACGGCCACTCGATGTAGGCGTGGGCACGGGACTAGTTCCTCTGTACAGGATGCTACTCTGATCTAAATAAAAGATTGTTGGTACAGAAAAGGAATGGTATAGTGAGGTAATGGTTGTGGGCAATCGCCCCCAACGGGGAGCAATCGTTATCCAAACTGGCAGGGCCTCAGGGTGCCTTGGACGCTGGCTGCCCTGTCCTTGGCTCCCCTAACGCTGGGCGCCATTCTCGGCTGCCAGCCTCGTTCCCGTGTCCTCATCATCCCACATTACTCCCCCACGAGCACCATTGAGGCCTTGAAGCAATCTGAGTCCAGCCGCATGCTGCATGATCTTCCATGCTGGGAGCGCTTTGGTGAGGATGTCAGCAGTCATGTCATCTGTGGGGCAGTAGGTGATGGAAAGCTCCCCTGCATTGATAACCTGTCTAATATAGTGGTACTGAATGTCAATATGTTTGGTCCTGGCTCGGTAGTTGTCATCAGTGGCAAGTTTGAGGGCTGCCTGATTATCACAGTAGATCATAGTTGGATTAATGATAGGAGTTAGCAACTCTCCTTTGAGGCGACGAAGCCACACTGCCTCTTTTGCAGCATGGGTCGCCGCCACATATTCTGCTTCCGCTGTGGATAGGGTGACAATCTCCTGTTTGCACGAGCGCCAGGAGATGGCCCCTCCATCAATAAGGAACGCGTGGCCTGAAATGGCGTGGCGATGTGGCTGTGATGCGCCATCTGCATCCATGTACCTGATCAGATCGTGCTGTTCGCTGCCGTAGGTGAGTTTGAGGTGGCGCGTGCCCGAGAGGTAGCACAGGATGCGCTTTATTGCGTCCCAATGCAGCTCCCCTGAATTCTCAAGAAATTGCGAGAGTGTCGAGATCACGAACGAGATATCGGGGCGTGTGGCGACTACAGTGTACATGAGGCTTCCGATTGCCTCTCAATATGGTACCTTCCTCATATGGGCTGCCTCAGTCTCATTAGCAGGACAGTCATCTTTGGAGTAAGAGATGTTTGGGATCATGGGTGACCCTTGAGCCTTGGCATCACCCAAACCATATCTCACAACAATGGACTTGATGTACTCTGATTGTGAGAGGGAGATGGTGTGTGCGGCGCGGTCTCGAGTGACGCGGATCCCGAGGAGCCGGCTGATCGGCCCCAAATCAGTGAGGGCATAGCACGCATTTAGCTGCACCTTGTACCATCGCATCAGCTCGCTGGAGCTGCTGGTGATGATGCAATCGTCGACGTGAACTGCTAGGATCAGGACATTGTCCTTCTCCTGCGCTTGGAAAACACCTGGATCGGCTTGTGTGACGCAGAAGCCAAGATTGTTGAGCACGTGCGTGAGGGTGTTGTACCATCGACACCCAGCCTGCTTGAGCCCATAGAGGGACTTCCACAGCCGTTTCACGCTGCTGCTGCTCTCCTCGAAGCCTGATATAGATCTCTTCTTCCTCCCCCAGTTCCCCATTTAAGTAAGTGCTATTAAAATCGAAGGTGTCTATGTCCCAATTGTAGCGCATGGCAATCGCGAGAATGACACAGATGCTAGCAAATTTGGCAACCGGGGAGAAGGTGTTGAAATAATCGACGCTGTAAATCTGAGTGAAGCTGCATGCTACGAGGTGCACCTTGTATTTGTCGATTGCGCCATTGGCCTTACGCTTAAGTTGAAAGACCCATTTGCTGTCGACAACATTTTTGCCTTCGGGGTGGGGAACGGTTTCCCAAGTGCCCGCACGTTCGAGCATTTCAATCTTGTGTTCCATCACCCATTGCCACTCGGGCCAATTGGGATGAGATTGTGCCTCCAAAACAGAATGCGGGTCGCCGTTGGCGTCGTGCGCTGCTGCAGCCATCGTCATGTCAATCTCGACATGGAAGGCCATCTCTGCATAGCTAGGTTCTTCAGGAGCTGTGGCAAAAGACTCGTTAGCTGAGTCTGTTCCACGCTGAGACAATGTCACCCAGCACGCGTGCTCTCAAAGGCTCATTTCGGCAGGCCTTTCTTCTCTGGGAGGCTGCCCACCCTGTGACAGCTTTGCTATTCGAGCTGATCGGCAGGGCGGCTCGGGTTGTGCGGGCAGCAGTGGTTTTGGTTTTGGTGGCACTCGGGACGGCTGTGGTGGTGCTGGTGGTGGTTCTGGCAGCGTGATCGGTGACGGGATCACATAGTCGTCATCTGCTGCTGGGTTGGGAGCGTCGGCGTCGTCGTATGCCTCTTCTAGGATTGTGTCGTCTTCCAGGGTGTTGGTGTTGGGTTGCTGCGCTTGAGGCGTCGCAGCGGCAGCAGGCTGTATTTTTGGGGCTATGATTTGGTTTTGAACTTGGGCTTGAGGTTGTGAAGGGAGGTACACTGTTATTGTGTCTGTGGTGAACTTCACGTCTCTCTCAACTGTAATGGAATGCTTCTCTGGCCAATATATCCTGTGGCATCAGGAAAACCCATCTGGCCTTAAATTGCATTAGATGCTCCTTAAGGCTTGCTTAATTGCATTCTGGACATTGATAAGACAAAGGATCTTCTTATCAATGTCCACAATGCAATTAAGCAAGCCTTAAGAAGCATCTAATGCAATTTAAGGCCAGATGGGTTTTCCTGATGGGGCATGTGGGCTTTCTTTATCATAGCCTATCCATGCATCCCTTCTCACACCATATAAGGAGACAGAGGAACATGGCCCAAACTTTGAAGAACTACCACCTGACCTTATTGATGAACAAGAAGAATACAAAGTCGAACAGGTGCTTGACGCAAGGCATTATTATGGAAAGACGATTCAATATCGAATCAAGTGGAAAGGCTACAGTGAATCAGAAAACACCTGGGAACCAGAAGATAACATACATGCCCCTGACCTCATTGCTGACTTCATCTGAAAACACCCAGCGAAGGCAGTCAAATTAGACATAAAAGCACCAATGATTGAAGCAACCCCAATCAGAGTTTGCTCTATCCAAACCTCTACTACTACCACACAGATGTCTTCCTTCCCCTCTTTCTACCATGAACCTGCGACTGTACGTCCTCTTCCTTCTCCGACTCTTAGTCATGGCCTGGTGGAGATTCCACCACCCTCTGATAGTATGACCCTATGAGCCACCTGCAATCTAGCCCAGGCAGTGGAAGAATTCGAGTCAGTCACTATGGCAATAGTCAACATCACCCATGACTTCCCAGACACAGCGGAAGTCCTGATGGGCCCCTTGCCCCCTCTCATGCTGACACCCCCTCACTCTCCTACCCTCGAGGTGAAGGAAGAAGAGGGGGAGGTCTCATTCCTCCTATCGCAACCTGCAGACATTCCACACCTCTCACTGCTACCTCCAGCCAGAGAAATCACCAGCACCCCCACTAGCTACTGCCGCTACGACCCAGACAACCCCCGCGACTACACGTTCCTCATCATCAACCCTGACGGCATCATTGTCAGGGCCAAGTTCATCAAGTACTTCCTCGAAATGGAAGATCCTGCTATCATTGGCCTCACAAGCACAGGGGAAGGACCATATGGCACCCCGCTGACAGCGTGCACCCCTGCCCACAGGTGCAAATCCACCTGGCCGACGAGGCCCTTATCTCCAAGGATGGGAGATTCAAGGGCATCATTGACAGGGTGATGCATGACCTAGGCGACCCAGGTCTCAGCATGGAGATCATATGATATCAAGTGCTGGAAGAACAGCTCATCCGAATCAGGTGCGAGGAGACAGACTTTGACTGACAAATCAGCGACCAGGGATGATGCATGGCAGACTGCAGGCGCCGCCTCCATGATGCCTGCTTTTATGAACACCTGTTTCCTCTCATCGCTAGTGATGACTACTCCCTCAGGGGATGCCACCCCCAATGTCACCCAAACTCCCCGCTGCGCATGCTCCCAAACATAGACATCACTGACAATGCTAAGCACCTGCGCGGGGGCAACGGGAGCCAAGAGCACCACCAAAAGGGCAAGCCATGTCATGTCCAGAAGAGAGCGGGATGCTATGACGTGCACCCATGTAGGTGGTGTGGCAGAGACAACCATGGCAGTGACTACTGCTACAGACCCCACACCAGGTGCCCCCCTACTGGTAAGTGTTGTGTCGGGTGGACCCACCAACACTATGACAAAGGCAAGTGCCCTGACATGTGGCGCCTTATGGCCAAGAGTAACAAACAGCTGCACAAGGACTGGGGGATGGACGATTACCTCCATGATCTCGATGCTAACTTCTGGGAGTTGCAGCGAAGTGGTCGGTGGCACAACCGCCTAAGACAGGGGGTAATGTTATGGTCACATTGTCACTGTGCCTCCTTACATTAATTTTTCATTTGTCTACCTATATTCTTGCATCTGGACTGAGTACTGTACAATTACATAAGCCACACGACTCTTTCTGAGTCACACAAGGACTCAACTCATGGTGACTCGTTATGACTCATCACTATGAGTCACTCTGACTCCTTCTGATACGACTCACTTTGACTCCCTCTGACTACATAGCTCATGTATATAAGAACCCCACTTGAGTTCCAAGAACACCAGCTTGGACTTAAGTCTTCAATACGAGCTTACTCCTGTTTCCTGTTCATTCCTCTGAACGCCTGAAGACTCCTGTTCCTTTCTCACGCATTCAGTGATGCTGCAAGTCACTGCTGATCCTAAGTCGACTGCGCATGCAACTTAGTCCCTCTGAACCTGATGCCTTACTGAGCACACCGCTCACTAAGGCCCACCTGAACCTGATATCCCATTTCAGGACATAGGAACTGCTCGTTCCTAACACTCACCCACGATTACTCATGATCTTCTTGCTGACTGATGTACTGTTATTGTTCTCCCAAAACTGTCCAGTGTTATTGTTCTCCTTCTCTATTGTTCTCTTGTTTTGGTCATGTTCTATTGTTCTTGACTTATGCCCATTGTTTGTTCTCTTTAGTACAACAATTAGTGTACACTGTATAAATAGGCCTCAGCTGGTAGCTTGTACCCCAGCTTCGGCTTTAACCTGAATCAACTGTCTAACCTCTCCTGACAATAGTCCTTCTCCTCATCCATATTTTCCTCTCTTCTCTTATCATCCTACACACCCTAATAAGGCTGCGTCGAAGCTTGTTGGTTGTACTACGACACCAGGAGACTCTGCACGTCGTCACTTGGAGTGACTCAGAGTCTAGACCTTGGGAGAGGTCAGGAACATCACCAAAAATATTGAACTATGACATTGCTAGATATATAATGATCTTATCTATCTTGTCTGATTTGATCTGATCAATCACTCCCCTTGATAGGTACCTCTATGACCTTAATAATCAAGATTGATATAATGTGATCATAACTTCCTAGCTAGATATCTAAAAAGATCATGCAAGGTAGATTTATAATCATAAGATCTTATGCTAGATAACATTATGATAATGTAGCATCTTATAAGAAAATAATTATCAATAAGTGTATGCAAGGTGGTTATGGCCATAATAATATCATGATAGGGGCCAATTAAGATCAGAGTTGCCTATTGAGGTAATCAACTGATCATGTTAATACCTTGTAAGATCTAGTATAATCTTGCAAGGTGACCAAGGTCATTTAGGTACCTAGCTAGATATCATAGGTATCTAGGTATATCATGGGAGATTGGCCAATATCATAATGCTTTAGCAGGCTAAACTGGAACTTTATATTACCCCTATATGTATATGGTCAGTTAAGGTAAGCTTGAGCACTGTAGTCTCACAAGATAACCAAGGTCATTTAGATACCTAGCTAGGTACCTTTGGTATTATGCAAGATTCCTAATATCATGGTGCTTCTAGTATGTTAAACTGAAACTTTACATCATCCTTAGATATATAAGCTTAAGTAAGATAAGCTTAAGTATCTAATACTACAATAACTTAGTGTTAAAATAGAAGATCCAGGGTTTATGTAGACAAGATCAGATGGCTTAGTGGTTAACAGTATTTTGTTTAAGAGGTCTTTGGTTCAATCCTTAAGATGGCCACTTTTCAATAAAAATATATTTTAGCTGACTGTTACTTGGATAATTTAAGCTAATTGTCACACCTCACTGAGACGGCTCACTTGAGGCAGACAGAAAAGGATAGCCGGACCAGACCCTCAGGTCCCAAACACATGACATTGGAGTGAGGAGGCATGTTGAGAAGCCGTATGACACGGACGGTACTAAGATACAGAGATAAAATAGAGAGGCCATGGAGCGGACACAGGCAATAAGAGCAAAAAGAACATGAGATGAAACCAAAAGGAGGGAAAAGAGAAGCAGAAGGAAAGAAAGAGGGTGGGATAAGGGCGGGTAAGTGAAAAAGGACACAAAGAGGCAAGAGGCTGAGAAAAATGGTGTTAGTCAAATGTAGGCAGGTGTGGTGAAGCAACAAGGAGAGAGGACAAACCTGACAAGGTAGGAGTCAGAAGCTAGGGAGAAGAAACCCCTGAAGAAATGACAGTCCACCTTATCAGAGGGAGGATCCTACCAGACATCCCAAACTGCAGCGCCCGCTGCCAATAGGGGTCCAGACTCCCATTTTTGTCCTGTAGCATGTGGCAACTGTGTGAGGCCTGGACTTGCGGAGAAGATGAAGCCTCTGTAAAGAGAAGGGGTTATCTCACAAGAAGTTGGACAATCCCTGTAGGGTCTGTGGTAGAGAGCTGGAGGGATTGTGGCCTGTTACAGCAGCAAAAGGTGAAGAGCGGCGATGTGTGCCGAAAAGGTGAGGATCCGATTAGACTCCAGTAAACACATTTAAAGCTGATAAAAATGGTATAAGAGGTCTTAAATATCACTTATCATAATAAAATAAGTTAAATAAGGACTTATATGCGGTGTATATTAGAAGTTAATTAGCAATTAAGATAAAAAATAATTAGTCATTACTATGGATATTATTTATTTATTATTTATTTATTACCTTATCTAGATAGGCCATGCCAGGTCACCATGATATAGCAAGGTACCTATGATACCTATGATATAGCATGACACCCACAAGGTGAGCATGACACCTATGATACCTATAATATAGCAAGGTACCTAAGGACATCTAAATATTGTAAGATTACCCTGATATTTGTGATGAACAAACAGAACCCTTGTTGGGACCCAGCCCTAGTTGAGCCATAACAATGTTGGCAGTGTTGACGTATTGGTCAAATTCATGTCTCAAGAAGTCAATGTTGGCTTAAGAAAGTAATCAATAATTGTTAACCACTTGGTCGTGCACAGTTGTTGACTCACAATGTCAGCTGACAAGTTCACAGCATGCTCAAATAGCATGCAGGAGTTTGCATGCTGCCCATTCTGCATGGCAATCAGGGCTTGGCCAACCCAAGTCATGGTGTGCCACCGCCTCGTAGCAAGTGTTACGGTCACATTATCACTGTACCTCCTTACATCAATTTTTCATTTGTCTATTCACATTCTCGCATCTGGACTGAGTACTGTACGATTACATAAAGCTGTGTGACTTGTGCTGAGTCATACAAGGACTCGACTCATGGTGACTCATTATGACTCATCACCATGAGTCACACTGACTCCCTCTGATACGACTCACTCTGACTCCTTCTGACTACATAGCTCATGTATATAAGGACTCCACTTGAGTCCTAGACAGACCAGCTTGGACTTAAGTCTTCAATAGGGTTGTTCACAGTAGCCATTATTTGGCTCATTAATTTGGCCATTCTTATGATTCCCATCAGTTTTTCTTACTTTTTTCTTCTGTTCTCATCAATAATAGTAACAAAGGGATGAGAATAGAAGAAAAAGGTAAGGATAATTGATGGGAATCATAAGAATGGCCAAATTAATGGGCAAAATAATGGCTACTGTGAAACGCCCTAATATGAGCTTACATCTGTTTCCTGTTCATTTCTCTGAACGCCTGAAGACTCCTTTTCTTTCTCATGCATTCAGTGATGTTGCAAGTCACTGCTGATCCTAAGTCAACTGCATGCGCGACTTAGTCCCTCTAAACCTGACACCTTACTGAGCGCATCGCTCACTAAGGCCCACCTGAACCTGCTATCCCATTTCGGGACATAGGAACCGCTCATTCCTAACATAAGTCCAAGCTCTTACTAGACCTAAGAGGGACGCAAAACCACAGAGAGAATACTGGCAACCAGATTCTCCTCACTCTGCCAGAACTGCTTTAGAAGCCAATGCACCTGCAACTGCGATATGGCTGCAACTCTAATCAATGCAATATTCATCAGAGACGATGAGTTGACTCTGGTGTCAGTCCGGTTCAACGACGATCTACCTGCCCACGTAAAGGAAGGAGCATACTGGAACCCAACAGAACGCTGCTACAACATACCTTATGAGGGAGGTGCGGCACCAGTGGAGTTTATCAACGACTGGTGGTTCCTCTTGAAAGGAACGACGAAGACAGAATATGCACACGACTTACCAACGCCTTTCCAATAAATGGCCATGACACAGGCTGGTGGAGAGAGGACGACCTTCAGCACCTGAACAACCAAGCCCTGAGCGCCGCAAGACCAGTACAACTGGTACTGGACACTGATACCGATGATGGAAGCAACCATGACGAAACCGGCCCGTCTTACAGCCAGCCACTACCAGACACTCCCCACAACCAATTGGCTGAGGCCATACAAGTCCACGCAACCATGATGGTGCCAGTGGGCATGAACACTGCCTTTAGAACTGAAGGAGCACCAGGACCCTCCAGACAATGTATAGACCCCTGGGGACAAGGACAACCCCTAGGAGGAGACCCACCGGACGGAGGAGATCATGGAGGGCATGGTGGAGGACCACCATTTGGTGGCTTCCCACAAGGACCACCCGGTGGAGGACCGCCATTCGGAGGCTTCCCACAAGGACCACCTAGTGGAGGACCGCCTGGCGGAGGACCACTTGGTGGAGGCACACCTGCGCCACCTCCAGCTCCACATGCGTTCATTAATGGCGCACCAACTGGCAGCCCCCCAGAAGTATTCACTGGCGATAGGATGAAAGTGCAATCATTTATGCTGGAGTGGGCAAGCTTTTACCACAACAATAGGTTCAACATTAATCTAGCATGGCCCTATCAGCGAGTCTCTCAATGTCTGGGATACATCAAAGGGCCCAATGTAGAGCACTGGAAAGAGATACAATCAAACTGGCTAGATGACATCACCAACTGCCCTCACAATCCTATTCCAATCCATGACGAACGCCTCTGGACAATCTTTAAATAAGAATTCGAGAATGCCTTCCAAGACTCTGCGGCAGAGCAAACTGCAGAGGGACAGTTAGCAAACATAAGGATGCGCAACAAGGAGACAATAGGGTCGTTCACAGTAGCCATTATTTTGCTCATTAATTTGGCCATTCTTATGATTCCCACCAGCTATCCTTACTTGTTTCTTCTGTTCTCATCCCTTCATTGCCACCATTGATAAGAACAGAAGAAAAAAGTAAGGATAACTGACAGGAATCATGAGAATGGCCAAATTAATGAGCAAAATAATGGCTACTATGAAACACCCTAATAGACAACTTCTGTGCAAGATTTGAAATCTTGGTACAAAGGGCCAACCGCAACCCAGACAACAAAGGGACCATATTCATATTCAGGACCACGCTCCCTGGTGGACTGAACAAGGCAATCCATAACTATGTCACTTTAGCTCCCAACACGCTCCGTGCCTGTATGGCGGCCGCAAGGGCACACCACACCAAATACCTAGAGTGGAAGACACTCTATGGAAATAGATACAAAATCTTCAAGGGAAGGAAGAAGGGAAACTTCGGTGACCGCGCCCAGAGATTCCAGCAGAGAGGCCAAACAGCAGGAGAACCCATGGATGTGGACAACGTAGAAGTCAACGCCATGACCCCCGAAGAAAGAGCCGACTGTATGAAGAGAGGGGTATGCTTTTTCTGCAAGAACCGCAGCCACAGGGCCAACGCCTGTCCAAAGAAGCAGAAAGCCAGAAACCATTAAAGATAGCAAACCAGCGTCAACCAGGTGGCCGACCAAACTCAGACCAACCAGGTCGCCATGACCCCCCAAAGCGCCCCACCTGCAACCACCCCGCCTGCTCTTGACCAAGACGTGATCCGTAACACCATGAGGGGCATGCCCCAAGAAGAGCGAAGGGTGCTCCTAGACCAAATGCTAGACGAAGAGGGTTTTTAAACCGCTCAAACCCGATAGCCTAGGTGTGAGCAATAGAGCTATGTCGTGTCAGTAATCAGACTCAGAATGCAATAATTTTGAACATCCCCTACACATCGATGCGACGACAGACGGCCAAAGTAAAAACCCTCCTAGACAGCGGGGCTATGAAAAACCTCATAGACCTCAGAACCGCCAATGCCCTCCAAGTAGCCAAGCAACCACTCCCCTCTCCACAAAGAGTCACCAACACCGACGGATCGGCAAACGCGGCGGGCGCACTCACTCACTACTGCGAACTACAGATCAAGCAAGGAGACAAAGACATTGTCCAAACATTCTTCATCACCAATCTAGGGATGGAGCAAGTCATCCTCGGATACCCATGGTTTAGAGACTTTGCCCCAGAGATCAACTGGGCGCAACGCACCCTAAAAGGGCCACAACCACAACTTGAAGCCAAGTGGTATAGAAGGATGCTCCGCTGACAACAGAACATTCTCATCAACCGGGTCATGATGGACGACGCATATGAAGAGGGAGACAAAATTATCATTGTCAGCAGAGCAAACATAGCCCAGCAATGGGCACAAGAAGCATAGGAAAAGCAGAAGGACAAGCCAGTCGTGACGCTTCCGCCTCAGTATCAGGACTTCGTGGACATATTTTCAGAAGAGAAAGCCAAACGCTTCCCACCACTGCAACTGGAAGACCACACCATTAAACTCAAACCTGGAGCGCCAGACACCATCGACTGCAAGATATTCCCACTCACACGCATAGAAAGGAAAGCCATGGAAAAGTGGATCAAAGAAAATGAGGACAAGAACTATATCAAAAGGTCCAACTCACCATGGTCTACGCCCTGGTTCTTTGTCAAGAAAAAGACTGAAGAGCTCTGCCCTGTCCAAGACTACTGCGAAGTGAACAGCCACACAGTACGAGATGTCTACCCCATGCCACGCATTGAACAAATAATGGAAGATCTCGCTGGCAAAGAATTATTCACAAAGCTAGACATGCGGTCAGGGTACCACAATGTCCGCATCAAAGAGGAAGATCACTGGAAGGCAGCATTCAAAACCCACCTAGGACTATTTCACCCAAACGTCATGCTGTTCGGACTCACCAACTCCCCTGCCACCTTCCAACGCCTCTCAGATAGGACGCTAAAGCCAGTAAAAGACAAGTACGGCCCAGACAAATGCCATGGCTATATGGACGACTACCTGATAGCAACCCACAATGACCCTGTATTCCACCAAGAAGTAGTCTGCTTCACCCTAGAACAGGTCCGCAAGCAGGACCTCTACCTCAAACTGTCAAAGTGCGAATTTGAACGCATGGAGGTTGAATACCTAGGAGTGTACATCAAAGATGGGACAATCTGCATAGACCCAACCAAGCGCTATGGCCTAAAGACCTGGCCCAGGCAACTGTTGACAGTCAGGGCTGTGAGAAGTACACTAGAAGTACTGGGCTACCAAAGACAATTCATCCCAGGCTTCATGCACATTGCTAAACCCCTAACGACCCTCCTAAAGAAAGATCAACTGTTTGTCTGGACACAGCAGTGCACAAACACACTGGACAAACTCATTGAAATCGTCACTAGTGACCCAGTCCTCCACTGCCCAGACCATGACAAACAATTTGAACTGGAAGTAGACGCCTCTCAATACGCAATAGGAGCAATACTATACCAGCGTGACAACCAAGGACGGCAATGCCCCATCACATATCACTCAGACACTCTGAATGAGCAACAGCACAGCTGGGACATACATGATAGGGAGCTGTACGCAGTAGTAAAAGGGCTGAAGAACTGGCGACACCTACTGCTGGGGGCGAAGCACGAAGTTCTGGTGTTCACTGACCATGCGAACCTCCAATACTACAGACAACCTCAGCACATAAATCGACGCGTCGCCCGTTACATCCCTCAACTAGCAGAATATGACTACAAGCTCATTCACAAGCCAGGAGCACAAAACAAAGCCGACCACCTCTCCCACAGATCAGATTACAATGATGGCAAAGGAGATAACAGAGGTGTCACTGTCCTGCCAGATGATGTATTTGTACAATCCATAACACTCTTGTCACTAGAAGATAAGATCTTCCGTGCACAAGACAAGGCAAAAGACACCCTCCTAGCATGGAAGAAACTCCACCCACACATTTACGAACGCAACAGACTCTGGTACTGGGACAACTTACCTATTGTCATGGAAGACAATGACCTAAGATGGGAGGTGCTTACCCAACATCACGATCACCCACTGGTGGGCCACCCTGGAATTTTCAAAACCCTACAGCTTGTCATACGCAACTACTGGTGGCCTGATGTCAAAAACTTCATGAAGAACTACGTACAGGGATGCGCGATCTGCCAAGCAACCAAGAGTCACACAACAAAACCCAAAGTACCCATCTACCCTATCACCACCGTAGAAGGAAGCAACCCCTCCGAGACAATAGCCATGGACCTAATCATAGACCTACCATTATCCAACGGCTACGACTCAGTCCTGACAATAACTGACTACGACTGCACGAAAATGGCCCTGTTCCTGCCATGCACAAAGAAAATAGACGCAGAAGGGATAGCCAAACTTTTTGTCCACCATGTGTTCCCTTACTATGGAGCCCCACAAAAGATTATCTCCGATCACGACCCAAGATTTGCTGGGAAATTCGCGACAGAGCTCTGCAAAATCTTGAACATCACACAGAACATCAGTACAGCATATCACCCACAGATGGACGGCCAGTCAGAACACACCAATCAGTCACTAGAACAGTATCTAAGAATCTACACCAACTACGACCAGGACGACTGGGCAGACTGGCTCCCCACTGCCACCTTTGTACACAACTCGTGGCCCAGCGTGACAACAGGCAAGACACCATACGAACTCCTTATGGGACACACCCCAGCAATTCCAGACTGCCCTATCACCACGAAAGCACCCCTATTGGAAGATAGGCAACTCACCCTGAAACGTGTGAGGGAACGTGCCCAACGATCAATCAGAGCCGCCCAGAACACTGTGAAGAGACTTGGTGATCACAAGAAGGGGCAACAGCATTACCACCCCTTTAAGGAAGGCAAGAAGGTCTGGCTAGAAGGAAAGAACCTCAAGACGACTCACCCGACCGCTAAGTTAGCTAACAAACGTCACGGGCCCTTTCTTGTGACCAAGGCACTATCACCCATCATGTTCAGACTCCAACTCCCCAAAGCATGGAAGATACATAATGTCTTCCACGCATCCCTTCTTGCACCATATAAGGAGACAGAAGAACATGGCCCAAATTTCGAAGAATTACCACCTGACCTTATCAATGAGTAAGAAGAATACGAAGTCGAACAGGTGCTTGATGTGAGGCATTATTGCGGAAAAACGCTGCAGTATCGGATCAAATGGAAAGGCTACAGCGAATCAGAAAATACCTGGGAGCCAGAAGATAACATACATGCTCCCAACCTCATTGCTGAATTCATCCGAAAACACCTGACAAAAGCACTCAAGCTGGAGATAAAAGCACCAGCAATCGAAACAACTCCAGTCAGAGTTCGCTCTATTCAAACCTCCCCTACTACTATACAAATGTCGTCTTCCTCCTCTTCTTACCATGAACCTGCAACTGTACCTCCTTCTGTACCTCCAATTCTTCACTGCGATTGCGTGAATAATGTACTGCCACCCAATGACAGCCCCGTCCTGGTGGCAACTTGAAACCTAGCACAGGCCGTGGAGAACTTCGAGTCCGTCACAACAGCCATAGTTAACATCGCCCGTGAGTTCCCAGACACGGCAGAAATCCTGATGGGCCCTCTGCCTCCCCTAACGCCGACGCCTCCTGACTCGCCCTCTCCTGAAGTTAAAGAGGAGGAGGGGGAGGTCTCGCGTCTCCTGCTACCACCAACTGACATCCCATGCCTCTCGCCACCACCCCCAGCCAGGGAACTTGCCAATACTCCCACAGGCTACTGTCGCTACAACCTGCACGACCCCCGCAACTACACATTCCTCATCGACGACCCTGATGGTGTAATCGTCAGGGCAGAATTCATCAAATATGTCCTTGACACGGAGGACCCAGCCATCATTGGCCTAACCAGCAAAGGAGAAGGACCGTACGGCGCCCCACTGACTGCGCGTGCCCCAGTCTACAGGCGCAGGTCCACACTAGCAGACAAAAGCCTAGTCTCAAAAGACAGGTGGTTCAAGAACATAGTAGATGGGGCACTGCGTGACTTAGGTGACCCCTGCCTCACTGCAGAAATCATATGCTACCGCGCCCTTGAGTGGCAGCTGGTCAGCATCCAGCAGCAGAAGGCAGACCTCGACAGGCAAACCAGTACGCAGGCATGACGCATGGTGGACTGCAGGCGCCGCCTCCATGACAGCTGCTTCTACGAGCACCTTATATGTTGGAGTGACAGCAACTCAGCAAAACTAAGGACAAGTGGACCTTATTAGTTCTCGTGTATAATACTTTGTTATGACTCGGACATCATCGCTCGCTGCATACATCATAGTTAGATTAGATCCGCCATAAATGGCAAATGGACAAACAACCGTAAATGTAGTCAGCCACAGTTTCAACTGTATATAATCTTGTAGACTACATAGTTGAGCCTCAGCGTCTTTTCACCCGCTGAGTGCTCTTAGGTATGTTTTGTATTCTAATCAACAGCGTCTTTTCACCCGCTGAGTGCTCTTAGACCGTTTTATTATAGGCTTATACCGCTCGTCTCCAGCGACCACCACAACCTCAGGGGACGCCGCCCTCAGTGCCACCCCAACTCCCTGCTGCACATGCTGCTAAACATAGACATAAAGGGCGCTGAGGAACGTCTGTGTGGAGGCACTGGGAGCAAGGAGCGCTGCCCTTGGAAGAAGCTGCGCTGCAACCCCAAGAAGGCCAGACGCTACGATAGGCAGCCATGCAGGTGGTGTGGGAAGGACAATCACGAGGACCAATACTGCTACAGACCCCACACCAAGTGCCCCTCAGGTGGCAAGTGTCGTGTAGGGTGGTTCCACGAGAACTACGACAAAGGCAAATGCCCAGACGCGTGGCGCATTATGGCCCAGAGCAACAAGCAGGTATGTGAGGACTGGGGGATGGGCGATTATGATGATGACCTCCATGACCTCGACGCCAACTTCTGGGAGTTGCAGTGAAGCGCTTGGTGGAACAACCGCCTAAGATGGGAGGTAATGTTATGGTCACATCATCACTGCACCTCCTTACGTCAATTTTTCATTTGTCTATTCACATTCTCACATCCGGACTGAGTACTGTACGATTACATAAAGCTGTGTGACTTGTGCTGAGTCATACAAGGACTCGACTCATGGTGACTCATTATGACTCATCACCATGAGTCACACTGACTCCCTCTGATACGACTCACTCTGACTCCTTCTGACTATGTAGCTCATGTATATAAGGACCCCACTTGAGTTCTAGACAGACCAGCTTGGACTTAAGTCTTCAATACGAGCTTACATCTGTTTCCTGTTCATTCCTCTGAATGCCTGAAGACTCCTTTCCTTTCTCATGCATTCAGTGACGTTGCAAGTCACTGCTGATCCTAAGTCGACTGCACGCGCGACTTAGTCCCTCTGAACCTGACACCTTACTGAGTGTGTCGCTCACTAAGGCCCACCTGAACCTGCTATCCCATTTCGGGACATAGAAACTGCTCGTTCCTAACAGCAAGCACTGTAGACGGGACATCAATCGTCTTCCTATTTGATTTACAAGATGGTGGCTGTGCGCAAATTAATGCACCTCTTCATAAGTGCCAAATACTGCCCAAACACCATTGTTCGATCCAGCATGAATGCCTACTTATTCAGCTTGACACATCCAGAGAGATTTAGGAATAGGAATGGGACATTTCTTGTCCTATGTGGTTGGTGCCAGGTGACTATGGGTGCTCTCCACTAGCAGAATTTCCAGAAGATGATGGCTGACAGAGGACCGAGCTCTGGGTTGAAAGCATGCAGTGACAGCAGGAGAAATTGTCAGCTGCAGTACTTTCTAGGGACCTGAACTGCCTGTGTTCCCGCATCTGTCATTGTATTATATTGCTGACAAAGATGCGCACAAGTGTGCACATGTATTACAGGAGTTGGAGAGGAGAATATGGTTGGGCTCTCTGCAGATGATGGTCGTGGTGGTGTGGTGATGAAATGTGCTAGTGGTGAAGTCGTTGATGTAAGGAAGCTTGAAATGGATTATAGCAAGAGTGCAGATCTGGACATAATGTTTGCACCTTCAGGAATGCTTCGCTGGCCAGCTCAAGATCGTCTGTGGCATCATGCCAGGGACGGACACCAGGGTACCAAGCATCTGATCCATCAGACCGGTTGTGAGGCAATGAACCAGAGCATGTGAACAACATACTCATTATGAGTAACAACCAATGTTTTTTATGGTGTGGAAAGTACACAATAAGTAGGCGAAGGAGGGGAAAAAGAGACAGAAGACCAGAAATAGCAGGCCAGATGGCCAATATAAGAAAAAAGACCACGTGAACAGGATTACTAACTGGATTAGTAAGAAGGCGACTTTCGACACCCCTACAAAACTAGAAGTGCTGACCTTGTTGGCAGAAACCTTGCTTGGAGGGATAGAATATTTTATTTACAAGTAGCTTATGTCAACTTAACTCCTCAAAAATGTCTACATATATGATATATCCAACTTACATTTTGGCTGTACAGTAAGAGCCCACAATTCTAGTGATGAAACTGTTTGTGCAAGTCTCAGCAGATGAACAGCCTGCAAGTCTTGATCGGGAGTCAGACCATTAAGGGAACAGTGAAGTACATCTCATACTACACGAAACAGCTGCGGACAAAGGCTCACCTCCCTGAATCTAGCTTCTTCAAAGAGAGGCGAGCGCCTGCGCTTCCTACACCAGCCCAAATCAGAGCCATCAACAAAGAGTCAGGCGGTATCTGATTCACCAATTTTTATTGCCCACCTCCTGTCGTGCTTCCGTTGTTGGGGCTAGATGTCAAGTACGGAGCCAACATGACAATTGTTGAGGCTCAGACTCAAATAATGTTACATGAGCAACTGCAAGACCGAGTGCCTGTTGGGGTCTTCAGCTGAACTGAGGACGAGGATCAGAGGTTTATATACATGTCCTTGATTGAGGGCGATAATCATCACGTTCTCGTTGTGCACCCTTTACTGTTCAAGGTGAGGTCATCTCTGACCCCCTTCTTCCCCTATGCTTCGACTTTCATGTGTTCTGGCCCTGGCAGGTGAAGCAGTCCAGTATTTGGCAAACCTCCTCCCGGGCGACCTCCCACTCCTTGCTGACATTGCCAAGGTGTGCACCGACGCTGGTTTCGGCAAAAATGGCATCTGTATCGACTCGGAGGTCAAGGGCAATCCTCAATTCTGGACAAAGTATGGTGGCAATGTCACTTGGGGTGAGGGCTTCACACAGGCTTACATCGCCAACATCATCAACACCAACCTTGAGAGCATTGTCCGCATTCCTGAGGTCTACATCATCTTCTCACGCGCAAGGTGTCGGTTCATTGTCATGGAACACATTAACAGCACGACCTTTGTGAGGCGCAAGTTGATTGGCGGCAAATACCACAAAAATGAAGTGCAAGCCGTTGCAAATGCCATCAAGTGGCTCGTAAACATCAAAATGCCTCTGGGTACTGCCCTTGACCCCATTGGTGATTCAGCAGTGGGTGCATCCCCCACAACTTCTTCCTCGATTTCATGTCAACACTCAAATATTGCACAGTAGAGGACCTCAAGAATCACATAAACGCGGTATGCTCTTCGCTTGTTTTTAGTATCTTGCATTGATACTCCCATGCCTTGTGGCAAACAAGGTGATTAAGTCCAGTAGCCCTCAAACGTCCCCTGTTGATTTCCAAACTGAGACTGCAGAAGGCCTAGGCTTATGTCTGTCGGACCTTGACAAGACCAATTTTATGGTCGATGCCATGGGAAAGCTCTGGTCTATCAACTACAGCCACACCTGCTTCCTGCTGCCCTCATTTGTTTACTATTCGTTGAAGCGGGCGCCGAGCTTCTTTGGGCAATGTGTGGCATATCTCGCCAAATATCCGGAATCTCCCAACTACACAGTGATGGATATAGTTGCAGGTCAGCTCGTTATTACTGGCAATAACTCCTTGTGTAAGTAACCATTAGGGCATTTCACAGTAGCCATTATTTTGCTCATTAATTTGGCCATTCTCATGGTTCCCATCAGTTTTCCTTACATTTTTCTTCTGTTCTTATCAATAGGGTCATTCACAGTAGCCATTATTTTGCTCATTAATTTGGCCATTCTCATGATTCTCACTAGTTTTTCTTACTTTTTTCTTCTGTTCTTATCAATGGTGGCAATGAAGGAATGAGAACAGAAGAAAAAAGTAAGGATAACTGATGGGAATCATAAGAATGGCCAAATTAATGAGCAAAATAATGGCTACTGTGAAACGCCCTAATGGTGGCAATGAAGGGATGAGAACAGAAGAAAAAAGTAAGTATAGCTGGTGGGAATCATAAGAATGGCCAAAATAATGAGCAAAATAATGGCTACTGTGAACGACCCTATTGTCGATCTGTCTTTCTGCGTGGTATTGATCACCAATTTCATTGGTGTTGCTGTCGCACGGCCTTTGCATGGCTCTTAAGGAAAGAAAACTAAGGCTCTCCCGAGCACAGAGATGGCTGGATTTTTTGGAGATGTACAGACGTGCCACATATTCCCCAAACTACTGTCTTATTCCTGTTTTGTTGTTTGTAACAATCTGGTAGTATTTTCTTTTCATGTGCTCGATCAGGGCATTGTGTCTCCAACTTGGTACTCTGAAAATGCCTTGTCAATACAGTAATTGTTAAGTGCATCTAAGTTGTTCACTTCTCAGCTAAAATCAGTCAACCATCAGCATAGCATGACGGATCGTATCACCGCAATGGCTAGGCACTGTCTATGACAGGGTTCCATCGCACACCCCATCGAATGCTTAATTGGAGATTTTGTTGCGTGTTTTCATGCCCCATTTGTCTCCTTCGAAATGTCACGGAATAGGAGGGTACGAGCGGGAGAAAGGGCAGTGGGTGAGTATTGACAAGGAGAAGGGTTGCTCACTGGATATGTCATATTTTGATGTGAGATACGAAGAGAGAACATGCATATCGGTGTACTGTGCATCACGGTTAAGCAAGCAAAATAGAATGTGGATAGTGAAATACATGTGAAGGTGAGACAGAAATGAACAGGCCACAGTGGCGTCCGAAGAATACGCACCACCCACGTGCCCAAACAAGACCCAGAGCGGCACACGATGGATCGTGTGCTGCGAGAATTGTGCACAAGAACTTGACAAGTCAAGTCGGAGTTGGGAGGTGACATCGTGATCATTATGAACCTTGGACCGAGCATGAAGCGGGGACCACAGTAGGAGTGGCAGGGACTGTCTTAGAGGGCAGCCGAAGGATAGCTTGTTGTAGCAATCAAGAATGTCCAGACATTGCTCGTGAGTTTTGCATTTGTGAGGAGCCTTGGACCTGTTGGAGATCAGATATTAACCAGCCCTAAAGTGGCTGCGCACAAACCATCGACAACAGATCATTGCGTTAGTTTGTCTTTACCCTTCTTCGTTCTCTTACACCTTACCTGGCTTCATGATGCCGACTTTTGGACCTTTCGAGTACTTTCCACTCCACTTACTTGTGTTCATTACGTTTACTTCAACTTTTCACATGGCACACAAGCAACAGTTATAACGACTTGGCCCGCACGAGCAGAACCTCAGCATTTTCTATCCACAACGCTGAGGTGAGCTTTTATCCTCTTAGTAACTACATTACAAGTTGCTCATAAACCCTGTAGTGATTATTACTAGTGTTTTGAAGTCCAGTCCAGTCCAGTTTTTGGCCTAAAAACAGCACAACCACAACCGCAACCGGTTGCAACCGGCACCCAACTTAGAGGGACCGCAACCGGACTGGGTACAACCGGTCTAGGTCGGTCCGGTTGCACCAAAAGACCGGTTTAGACCGGTCTTAACCACTGTTTCCGTCTCTAAACTGAAATTTGTATTATATTAAGTAAAACTAATTAAAAGACACCTGCAAGCAGGTGCTCGCAGCAATGACAGGTTGTAAATACAACAAATAAAAATAAAAGACAAAAATGACTCCATCATCTCATGTTTGTAGTGAGAGTGGGGTCATTGTGCTGGCCCTGTGTTCGTCGTCATCGTCGTCGTCGTCATCGCTCACAGTCGCGGTCACGGTGGTCGTCCCTCACGTTCGCGGTGGTCATCCCTCACGCTCGCGGTGGTCGTCCCTTGCGTTCACCGTCGTCGTCATCATCCCTCACATTTGCCGTCGTTGTCGCCCCTCATGTTCACCGCCGTCGTCGTCCCTCGCGTTAGTCATCGTCATCGTCCCCTGCGGCGTCGTCCCCCGTTTCGTCCCCCGCGTGCGTCGACATCCCTCCACGCTCGTCGTCATGTCCCGGTCGTTCCTCGTTCCTCGTTCGTGGTCGTGCCGTTGTTTGACATCGCCCGTTCCACCATCGTGAGCGCCTCCATCCCCCTACGAGCAGTGGCTCGAGCGCGGGGTGGTGACGCTTTGTGATGTGGCACCCGTTGCCACCCTGCGAGCAGAGGCTCGCAGCGGCGGAGTGGGGTAGGTGGAAGGCGTGATCGTCGTAGTCCAGGAACGGGGCGGTGGGGCTCGGGTGTGTGAGCAATGAAAAGTACCTAAATTAGTTCGTTAGATAGTAAAATAAAGAACAAAACTATGAAAAAACATACCCTAGGGCCCAAACGACATTAGGTCGTCGTTTGGGCCGCCTACTTGTCGTTTTTGGTGGACGCGGTGAATGTTGGTGTCGGTGGTGTCGTGGGAAT
>QLPA01000740.1:0-13777 GCA_003313945.1 Lactifluus pinguis
ATCGGGCGATCAAGGTATTTTTTTCTCTATTCGATTATGAACCTCGACTGACTACGTAGCTGCCACAGAGTGTATTACGCTTGCAAGGTTTGTTGCGTGCGGAATTCGCATGGAACCATCAAAAATTCATGTGCCAGTTTTACCTGGTTCGGCTGTTCCGAGCTTTCCTCCTTCGACTGTTCCGACTTGCCTGTACAGTAAATCCCGACATCAAATTCCTCACTACGCATCGAAATTGATCAATCTTGTTCGACTGTCCTGTTCCTGTACTCATGTGTGGACAGTTTTACTGTTGAGTGGACACCGCCGTGGCTCAGGTTCAGTTACGCGACGTCGACACCACGCTCTCTTGCTGCATCTCCATTTTCCAAACTTCAGTTTCCGAAACTCCTCGTCCTCTCTCGGGCCCTTCAGCATCGGAGGAATTCTTCGCCTTCTGGATGGTAATGTTATAGGCAGGACTTCTACTAGCCCAGCAAGGTTTGCAGAGGCGAGGTTGCATGCACAGACACACTGGCAGACACAAATTATGAGTGAGTCGCGTGTAAAGTGCCGATTATGCCCGTGTCGATCATCACGATGCTGCGACTGTACTACACTGCACAGATGAATGGCGCCCGCAGTCGGCGTTCGGGTTGAGCCATGTTAAGAAATCATCGATCCACGAGGTAGCCCCCATGACTTCGTCGCAATCGTCCTCTTTCGCTGCCTCCTCCTAAGCCGTCGCTTCCGACAAATCGAATCTTGACACGAATACTATGATGGCGTACCTGCACCAAATGAAAAAGAACAAGTTGCACTTAGGCAGTGATACTCTTCTAGATCATGTCGTTTGGATTCGTACGATATCAGTGTACAACTAAATTTGGCTTTATTATGAATGAGAAAGAATTTGCACCTATCCCACGAACCACGGCAAGCAAGGTGGCCAGCGACAATGTCGGTGTAAGGAAGTCCCAAACCATTCAGTGAAGATAAACACCTGTAACACATGTCACTATGGATATTTCACTTCCTCATTGTTTATCCATACAAAGGAGGTGGTGTGTATGAAAACAAAGACAACAATAGTTTCTCAACTTCAAACAAGCCTTTCCTCCTTTGATGAAAGATAAGATACCAGTTGATAATGAAAAGCCTAACTTAAATTAAAATTATCGACGAGTATATAATCGCCGGCGGTTCTTTGTCCAAATCGCTTTATCACAAGTCTTCAAGTTCCATGACTCATAGGCAAATGCTAACGTTGCACCGGCAGAGCAACTCCTTGTTGCGGAAACATCAGCGCCCACGCTTGTTGTTCCGACTCGGAGTAAACCTCCGTCGGAGCATAGTCATCGGATCGCTCAGACGTTCTCTCCTCCTCGTCATCACACACCATCATAGTGGACTCGCTAGCCTCGGAATCGTCATCGTCATCGTCAAACGGCGTGCCAGTGCCACCCTCCTTCATCTTTCTCTCGGCGGCCAACCTGTCCACCTCATCCGCCTGACGATCCAGAAGCGCTGCGCGCTGCTTCAGCGCCCACGATTCCATCCTCAGCTGTTTCACCCTCTGCTCACGACGGATACGTCTCGTATCCCGACCACGCTGCACTTCTACTCCTAACCGTGCAGCTTCCAACTCGGCACTGCCAGTGGTGCCTCGACGAGCCGGCCGGATACTAGTATCGCCGCGGCGGGTCTCCTCGCCCGCGTCCGAAGACGCCGTGGATCCCCCCTGTAACCCCCATGATTCCATCCCCTTCCTGGGTCTTTGAATATCAGGGGTGAAGGGGGGTATTGCGTTTTCTGGTGTCGGAGCGCGTAGCTCCGCGGTGTCCGTGTCTGAGGGAGAGGTGGCATCAGTGTTCCTGCATTATAAGATTCTCAGTTCCGCCGGACTCAAAAAACGCACCTTTTGACGGGTCCACCTTGATATCCTTTCTTCCTGTATGCCGCGTGGATGGATGTCGGCGACGCGGTGTGGAAGGTACCATGGGCGACGACGACGACTGATCGAACGATTCGAAAACTGGGTCGCATTGTTCCACTTTGGTCTTATCTTTAGAGCGAAGATTGTATCCATGGGCGCCGGCGCCAGTCATGTTGTAAAAAAATATGATTGAGGAGGAAAGAGAACGAGGGGCTTTTCGGAGGTGAGCAAGAATCGAAACGGTTTGGTGCAGTGAACGTTGTGCTGATGTCTGTTGCCCCGAGTGTGTTGGCTTTTATATTCACATCTCGCCTTTTCTTTTCTGATTGTTCTGCCACTTTGCGACCAATCTGTCATTTGTGGACGCGGTTCACACAGAGATTTGTGGCTTTTTCCTTTGACTAATATGGAAGTGCACATTGTACGTAACTGGTCTGTCCCCCTCTTTCTTGTCCTTGTAACCGCTTACCAATAGATGCGATACCCATGGGTTTCAGGCCATGTACCGCACCTGGGCTCGATTGTATCATCACCCAAGTTCGGCCTTGTCGGCCTCTCGCGAGACCTAACGGATCTCGAAGAACTGTCATTACGATACTAACGACTGGAGACATCCATGCCGATGTTTTTTGTTTGTCTAATTTACAGTACTCCTTGGTTCCTGTATGTCACCCCCGGCGCAGCATAAGTCAAGGGACCTGAATTGGTTATCATGTCCAATGACTCTTCAGCATGCGGCGGCTCAGCCAGCCTCGGCTCTCGTAAGTAGGGCGGGTGCGATGAAATCAAAGATCCTCCGAAGCCCCTTTTCTGGCCCAATCCTGGATCTGGATAATAGCGAAGGTCACTGTAAATGCCCCAAGTTGATCTCAGGCTACGTGTTGTACAAATGAGCTGAACACCGTGCGCTGACCAAATAACATATGATGATAGTTGTGGCTCGCTGCGACTGCACGTACGGTTCCTACGAATCAGCAAGTGGGAATTGCGAGTACTGTCACGGCATATGGCGATTACGCCCTTTTAGGCCTGGGAGACTATACGAGGTATGAGAAACACGTGATTTCCTCGTCTTTCGGCACCGTCACAAGTTACTCTACCTATACACACTCTGCAACTGCTCACTTTGGTGGACCTTCTCGGCCAAGATGGTGGATATTTAGAGGCAACGAGCATGCGCGTGGGTAACGGCCCGGGGCGATAGACGAGAGGTGGGAGGAGGCTCTGTTCACGTATTCGCAAAGATATGCAGAAGCAGACTCGGAGCTCCTCCTTGTGGCCGTTGGCTGTCTTGTGGGCAGCTTACAACACAAAGCATACAATGCTGCCGTTCTGTGTTGTGCGCGTCAACACAACGCAGAACTCGGTCATGCGGAATTTACTTGTGTGGAAGAACGTACTGTAGGTCAGTTATTCGTTCCAAATTTACGACAAGCAGATGTTTGCTTACCAGACTTGGCTCGATTAGAGTTCGCAAGGACACATGCCTCTTCTTGCTAGGCATTCCGTCATTTTCAAGACCTGTTACCTATTAGAAGCGTTTGTTAAAAGCATAAGTTGACGTACCAAGGTTTGGGTCGCTTAGCATCCACAGAACTAACTAATGCGTCGCAGAGACATGGCATATGTGACGAAGGATTGCGGTAATAGCTGTCGAAATGAGTCAGTGCAACAAGCACCCGGGCATTGGGCACGCGAGCCCTGAGGCACCAACGCAAAAAAACCACACAAGTCAGGCCAGCAGGCAAGTGACTCAGGCCTCATTGGAGCAGTAGTCAGCAAGCCCGAGACCTGGCCAGAGGTTCCATGAACATGATGGACACACGTGCAACAGATGGGGATGGATTCTAAACTGGCTGCATTGAGGAGAACTGATGATGGGGAATGGTTTGTATGGGTTTCAGACTCGGAAATCGTCTCGGAGAAATATGTGTCATCTCGAATCGTTAGACTCGGAGCCGCTCCGCACGGGTTGTCAATTGGTGTGACAACCGCATACAGTAGGAATGTCCGGGATCACTGTCTGAATCCCCTGTCCCCTTCCGATGATTTGCACTCTCTGTCTGTCACAACTTGTGTCCACCACATTTTGTGGAGCATACTGGGCCAGGTCTCGGGCTTGCTGATCTGCTGTTCCCGGTGAGGCCTAACTCAAGAGTCACTTGACCCTGGAACTGAGTTGTGGACTGGTTTGAGTTGGCACCTCAGAAGTCCCTCCCTCTTGATCTGCCAGAGCGCTGCGGGCACTCGCGTGCCCAAATGCCTGGGCTTGTCGCCATTTCGGCACTATCTCCCTTCTTGCCAGATGTTGACCGCGAGAGCTTCGTCGTTATTTGCCTTCTCCTTGCTTACCTCCGGAAGACTGCTGGTTGTCGCCAACGTCGATTCTTCATCTGCTTCCGCCTGTAGCTGGTACTAGTCAGGGAGTTGATAGGGACAGATTTAGAAGAGTCAGAGATGCGAAACGAGCAAACTCACTCTGGGCCAGGGATGCCACGCTGGGAGAACAGTGCGTTACCCTTGCACTAGCCAAGGCATAAAGCTATCGAATATATAAAGGGCCAAAGGCCGTCACAACCGAAAATTTTACGAGGGGTGGCGATCGGGTATCAGGCACGCGGTGCACGCCAGAGTTTGTGCGACACTTGCGATATACCGAATTAACATATAGACTTTCTAGTCCATTCTAGTATCGATGTATACAGAATCAGGTACTGAGTGGTGTCAATTAAGAGATTAAAGTCAGGGGCAGTTCCTGCGCTCTCAACGGGGATGGCGTCAGATGGGTGCATGGGCATGATTCAGTCGGAACGCACCACACCGACCGTGAGCGGCCTCGTTCTCGCCTTTGTGGTCTTCATCCTCCACAGCTTTGGCTGACTCGTCCTCCCCGGGCTCGTACACATCCATTCCTTCAGCTTCCTGCGTAATCCCAGGGACAGACGTCTAAACGGTGTCGCTGGGGAGCCAGTCTTGTTCACGCCTGTCGGATCGCGTCGGGTGAATTCGGGTGGACATGTAAATGGCCCCCTTTGTGTTTTAACCGAAGTCCTCAGGAAGGTTTGTTGAGTCTTATACCCCCGATCTTAGAGGCCTCGTGAATGTCTCACGCAAAGCCTCATCAAAGATCGCTGAGAAAGAGCGTGTATACCACGAAGAGGCTATATGTGATGGCAAAATGACATCCCGCTCCGTGCTGATCTAATCCTTGAATACAAATTAATAGTGAATGCTAATGGACGCGGCGGAACACACCTTGAAGGAGGTTTTCAGCTCTTCTTGCCAACCCCTTGGCTTTGGGAGCACGTCGTGAGTTTCTGTTCATACAGAACTTCGCATGTGTGCGCCTTGGGAAAATGGTCATTGTGTGAGAAAAGGTGAGGGGAAACACCAGAGGACGGGAAAGTGGTCACCTTCATGTGGGTGGACAGCACTGCTGTACAGAGCGCAGCGAGGTCGGAGTGTCCGGTAAATATGTCCAGACGGCATGCCACATGCAAATAATGTGATTGTGAGAGGGTGAGGGGATGTACATCAGCATAAAGTAGGCCAGTTCGGTATCTGTCTGGGGAAAGGTAGGTGCACCGAAGGGTGACGCCCCAGTGGGCAGGACGGGCGAACCAGGGGATGGTGTTGCCAGATAGGCATTCTCAGAAACAGCATCTCTAGCACTCGCCTCGGGGTTTGGTTGGTGCGAGGGGTACTTCTAGGTACGACAATCTAGCTTTCGCATTACCGAAGACCAACTTGGGGCGTGACATGTGATTGTGATATGGCCTGCGAAATTGAGGGTCTCACACTTCTTGTGTTCGGCGGCATTCACGACAGTTACAGCTGGTGGAACGCTGAAGTGAAGGCTGACAAGGGCGACTGGCACGGGGTTATAGCTGCCAGTAGTGGAACGGAAAAGTGGTGGTGATGGAGACGAATGTGTCCGTGATGGTGACAGAAACGGCAGGGCAGTGGCGGAAACAAAATTGGTGGTGGTACAGTCACGGTAGCTAGCATGGACAGAAATTGCCAGCGGTATTTCCACCGTGACGTCTGCAGTGCAACCAAGTCATGCGATCTTGCATGCAAACCAATGCTTTGCGCTTCAGTTGAACGGTGAGAAGTAAAGATTAAAAATCTACACACTGTAGAAGCCAAACCTGGTGTGAGGTTCGGAGCCGGAGTGGCGTCGTGGTACCGTGATCGGCTATCACGGTCGATTAAAACTTCTGTTTACGGGCGTCTTCGGACGAAAGGCCGAATAATATGCTAAGCCACAGGGCGGTGACGAGGCAACTCGGAGGGAGACGATGGACTCGGAGAGAGCGAGATAACTTGAAAGCTAGTCATTATTACTATGTCTGCTCTCAACCAAAAACTCTTCGCTGCCCTCGCTTCTCGCCAAGACCGGGAAATCCGGCGCCGACTCCCTTCGCCCGCTCTCTCATTTTCGTCTTCGACCCACCACAATGCCGACACCACGGCGACCCCAACCGTCCCAGCTGACTTTTCTTCAAATGACTACCTCTCCCTCGCGACCTCGCCACTCCTTCGCGAGCGCGTCCTTGCAGCCCTACACGCAGCACCTTCTATCCTCGGCTCAGGTGGTTCACGTCTGCTCGTATACAATCACGCACACGCAGCACTAGAAACGCGACTGGCACAGACCTTCAACACACCTGCCGCGCTCCTCTTCAACTCGGGTTTCGACGCCAACGCGGGCTTTTTTGCGTGCGTACCACAACCAGACGACGCGGTACTCTACGACGCTGCCATCCATGCCTCAGTACACGACGGTATACGCGCCTCACGTATCATGCCGACCCTACGCCGACCATTCGCTCACAATGATACACGCGCGCTGCGTGCTATGCTCCTAGCGCTCCAAAGTGAGAACGCGATGATGAGGAAAGGCAAGAGTAGCGTTTTCGTCGCAGTTGAGAGCGTTTATAGTATGGATGGCACCGTCTCGCCTCTTCGCGAGATGCTGGACGTCATGGATGAGGTTTTTCCAGCTGGAAATGCGCATATGTTCGTCGATGAAGCTCACGCGACGGGGATATACGGACCTGGGGGTCGTGGGATCGTCGCGCTGCTCGGGCTGGAGGACCGTGTCATGGCACGATTACACACGTTTGGCAAGGCGCTCGCTGCGTCCGGTGGTGCGTGTGCCCTTGGTGTGTCTCTGTTTTGTTGACGAGAGCGGAACAGCGGTGTTGTTGACGAGTACACTGATTCGGGATTACTTGCTCAACTACGCACGTCCATTGATCTACACGACCTCTCTCAGCAATACAGCCATAATTGCCGCCTCGTGCTCCTTTGACATTCTCGAGGATGGCACAGCAAAAAAGGTACCTTTTCCCTTGTGCTCCCCACCTACAAAGCTAAACCACATACATATCTCTGCTGCGAAGCTCGCCACGCGCGTTCTTGAACACTCGTTATACCTCCAAGAGCGCCTCCGCACCTCTCTCGCCGCCTCATCCATACCACCTCACATCCTCTCTCTCCCAAGCCATCTCCGACAACCCTCGATGATACAACCTCCAACGCCGATCATACCGCTCTTGACATGTGGCGCACACGCTCTGTCCGCTTACCTCCTCGCGCAAGGTCTCAACGCAAGACCGATCACCTGGCCCACGGTTCCAAAAGGCACAGACCGAGTGCGAGTATGTCTCCATGCGGGAAACACACGGGCAGAGCTCGATGCGCTCGTCGACTCGGCGATTTCGTGGGCTGTGGCAGCCGCTCAGGAGGAAAGAGCCTTCAATCAAAAAGGGGAGCGACTTGGAGTCGCAGAGGGAACGCGCACGGGCCTAGGCCGAAGTGAGGGTGAACGGTTGCAATCAAAATTGTAATGTACAAGAGATTTACGGCTTCGCCGTCGTGACATGATTCACATTGAAAAATTAATGTATTATGTAGTTAACAGGAATTGATACAGATTTTAAGAAATTAGTGACTCTCTGTAGACAACAAGTGGGTTCAGTTCTTGGTTCAGTGTAGTAATTAAACAGTGATGCAGTGCGACTTCCATAATCTCGCCGAAGATAGTATCTTAACGGTTGAAAGTTTCAAACCAGAACAATTGAGTAGGTAAGTCTGATTCGGTGTGGCCAAGTCAGCCCCACATTTTCACATTTGAAGAGAAGTTATGCGAGTTTTGTATGACAATTTATCCACCTAGACTCAAGGCAACGTGACGTCTAGTCTAGCATACCTTTGGCATCCACATCGGCCTCGTCTCGTATAAACAGGCATTCAGCTCCAGGCTCCAGATATAGCCGCGCACACTCATATTCCTATACTGTGATATGCAGCACGCAACGGAGTTCAAGGTCCAACCATCATACAGATGAGTAGTAAAATGGATAGAAAATTGACATGCAACTGTATCAGTGCCCACCTATATCAGCTGGGACCACATAGCCCTCATGATATTTACCCTTTAGTACAGGATAGCAGTAGCTAAACTGCAGTACTAGTATACGGACAGCCTGTAGTTTGACATTGCGTTATAAAAATAATTTTTAAAAATAATAATAAAATAATAATAAAGATGAACAATCTCCGCATATTCGCATCCAAATAAACCGCCGAATTGACATATTTGACAATGTCTTCTTTTTTCCAGTGGTCACTTTCGTTGAAAAGGGAGACATCAACTTGGAAGGATACAAGTCGGCCAAGAGTCCATAGTACGTCGAGCTCGGGTCGACTTGTGACACAGACGTGAAGATGCGGGAGACGTAGGTCAACAAGATCCTTCACAAGGTTCAGGACCTTCACCCGTGGAGATGACAGACCGTATGTGTATGAATGTGGAACCTCATCGAGTGCGTCCAAGAAAAGGTAAATGGGGCGTTCAAATTGAGAGAACATCTCCTTTAAGCACATTGTCAAAGCGTCGTCACAGACAGTTGCTGCATCATCGGGGTGAGCAGAATGGAGGCGGGACAATACGTCACAACAAATATCGGATTGAGCGGAGAGCTGAAGGAGTAGGGAAAGGAGTAGGTTCCTGTGATTCTTCTTGTCTTCTTCACGAAAGTCGACATAACCCATGGAAGCTAATCCCGCATCACACAGGGTCGTGATTTCTTGAATTATTGCAGAGCTGATCAATGTCGTCAGTTTAGGTAGTGTCGGGTCGGGAAACAACCAACCACTGGCACATGGCGTTCTTACTCGAGCCAACTGCAAGACAGGAAGCTGTAAGATATGTAGCTTTCAGAGGGATGAATGACACACGCTTTTCATCATATATCCACACTGACAGGAGAGAAGGAGTCGACTTCCATGCTTCGCATCTTTTGCCTTGGAAGAGCGACTCTCCCGTTCCCTCATGATGAGACCTGCAGGCAATATAGTGATTTATCAAGGGATTCGGCGGAGAGAGCCACTTCCGAAGCTCCTGCCACCGTTGCTTCCCTTTAAGCACATTTGAGCTTTTAGAACTGACAAAAGTGAAGATTAAGGAATAACGAACACTTCATTTCTTGCGTGATTATTTCCACCTCATGCGCATGTGGTAACACCTCCATAGAAACTTCCTGTTTTAAGGCATCCTTGACGTACAATGCAACGGTCTCGGACGAAAAAAGCCTTGTCACTTTACTGAAAGGGCGGAAAAGCTCCAACAGTAGCAAAGGGTCTATATCGTCATGTTCGATTGGAAATGGGAGGGACGCATCAACTTCAAGGTGTCGTACATCAGAGACGATAGGGAAAAGATTGGCACAGATCTCCGCCATACATGATAGCTGCCAATCTAGTGACATGCATCGGACCCGCAAGGTCATTTGACTCCGCGTTTGTTGAGAAAAGGCGAAGGAAATATCGCTTTCTGACCAATGCAACCGTGCAGAATTATACGACCTTTGCGTCTTTGTGCCGAAAAAAAGAAATTGGACGAGTTGAGTGGTATCGAAGATGGTAGCCTGATTGAAAAAAGTTATATCGATGACCTGGAGCACAGGGGCTTCAGTGCCGAATAAGAGACACTCCAAATCTTCACTAGTACCACAGAATAAAATGGATTTCAGAGCAGGGAGGACGGCACGGCGCGGTGGTGCATTGTCAGGGTTGTTTCCTTCTGACTCGGAGATGAGGCGAGAAACTGGCGAATGAAAATGGAGGTAGAGTCCTTCGAGGCGGGTCATTCCGGGAAAGAGATTGCGGAGAGCTGCCGACGTGAGATACGGTAGGGTCTCGAGGTGAAGAGAAACAAGATCCTTGGCAAACGGTAGAAACCGTTGGAGCGCTGGGAATGTAACCCTGGCCACTCGGAGGATACGTAGGCTTGGGAAAGGTCCAACGAGAAATTCATTGGGAAGGATAGGATCTTTGTCAGGTTCTCCCACAAGCCCCAGGCATTCTAGCACTGGAAACCGCTTCTGTGCTACTGCGGTCAACTTTTCCAATAGTGAAGTCGTCACAGTTAGCTGCATTGTGCATATGCGATCCGGATGTTGAAGCGCGGCAATCACGTCGTCTTCATCCACTGGCGGAGGAGTAAGATCTGAGGACCATACGTATTGCAGGGTGATAGGCAATGCTGGCCAACAATCCAAAGTCTTCTTGACAGGCGTCCCATGGGTGCAGAAAAGCTGTAGTTTGAGAGAGCGGGGTGCATCGAAAATAATATATCGCCATCTTCGACACACGTGAACCAGCCTATGCCAGTTCCACGGGCGACCCCTGTGATCATGTAAAAGGGAATGGGAAATCGAGTCGAGGCGGTCGAAGCGGAATATTTTCATAAGCACCTCATCGGGAAGTCTACCAATTGCCGAATGTTGCTTCTTTTTCATTTTTCTCTTCCCTACCACACACAGATCGATCAACCAACGCTACACACACAGTGCATGGGACGTAACATTCTGCTGTCGCCTTTCATCAGCCTGAGGGAGGAAAGGACCTTCAGTTTTCTCTTCCTCGGCCTTAGCCCCGAATGGGCCATCCGCCGACTCGGATAGTGGAGAACTATGGGTAAGTCAAGCCAAGGTTAATGCATGAACTACCTCGATTAGAAACAACCGGAACGAACAGACTCGGAGGGGTGCGGATATCCCCAGAAAACCTATTTCAGAATATGCAAGTTACCTTGTCGGCCACTCAGTAAGAGTTGAACGAAGACGTACTGGTGAGAGGTCATGGTTGGGATGGATGGTCCGTTGGCCTACTACCAGTTGTGGCGCAGCCATATATACGTCCATTGAACTAACCGCACTAGTAAGGCCCTTAATGGTTTCAGCTTTACGCCAAGAGGCGACGAGGCCAAGATCATGATGTCGTCAATATCTTGCGCACATTATATTCTATGCATCTAGCAATATATTAAATACAATTATATCATAGGACTCTAGGCGTCACTACCCTCCATTCACTCGACATGTTCACTGGCACGGCCTGGTCCGGCTGCGTGTGGTGCCCCTGCACTTAAGGCGGCTCAACATCGTATCCGCCCGTGCCAAGGTAAATCGGTACTCCCGCTTCCTCCGCTTCCGCCAAGACCGATGCCACGGGAGCCGAAGTACCTCCTGTTGAATGCAAGAAGCGTGTGGTTGAACGAGACTGTCGAACAAAAACTGGAAATGACGTGTTAAAAAATTAGTGCAAAGTGAGTAGACCACCTGCAAACGCACCGAGATAGACCAGTTAGACCAAACCCGACCACCTGCAATAGTGAGATTGGCCACACCAGGCCCCTATCCGAGCAACAAGCTGACGATCCAGATCGCGAGCGTCCGGCGCGTGTCTGTCAAGCTTTCAAGTTCATGATGGCAAGTTGTGCTGACGTACTTCAAGTTGGCCACGCTCAGGCAGAAGAAGTTGAACAGGCACAACTTGGTCCATCACTTCCCCCTCTCTCACCCTTCCCTGTTGCTCCCACTGTCGGGCTTCCTTTATCACGGCCACTACCTGCCCTACTCTGTCGCTGCCACCCGTGCATAAGTTGACCTGTCACTGATGTCGTGGTATTTTGTTGACGCATCGTTTATAGGGGTGTCGTCTCAATTCTAAGTCATGGCATGAGACATGTCAGACCCCGAGTCGGCCATACGAGAAAAAGTCGCGAAGGGCTGTATCAGCATAGTTGAAGAGGTGAAGGTCACGGTACGGTAGGTGCCGTGTGAGCACACAAGCGCTTTGCCGATTGGCACTTGAAAACGCGGTTGGCGCCTCGTGGTCGATGACAAGAAAAAGGTTCCTCCGAACTGGGGTCGAACCAGCAACCTTGGGATAACCAGATAGTCTGTTATAGTCCCATGCTCTTCCAGCTGAGCTTCCGGAGGCTTAGTAGTAAGCATAATGAACGGGATATGTCTAAGAAAAATCGCACATTGCACTCACTGGCATCCACGCTGATTGGTTAGCCACGAAGATCGTTAATAAGGCAGCGATAGGTAGAGAATGATAATCAATTTTGACTGCGGTCGGCTCAGATGGCGGCAGACAAAAGAATAGCACCGCCAGCTGTCCATGTACCACGCTCAGGCTCCCTCAGGCTGTCCTCTGAGATTCTGACCGAGGTGGAGATATCCGACATCCAACCAAAGTGGCTGGATGGAACTTTGATCTCACACACAGTAAAAGAGATGTCTTTTAGCCCAGTTTGATGTATCGTATAGCCTGAGATGCGATAGACTCACCTTACCCAGGTCGTCAATGTAAAAAGCACGCCACTCTAACTGAACTAAGGTCCTCTCCATTTAGGTAGAGACCAAAAGGTTTCCTTCGAACTGGAATTGAACCAGCAACCTTGGGATGTCCTGTTTTATAGTCCCATGCTCTTCCAGTCGAGCTACCGAAGGTTAACTGTCAATATAGCAGCATGCGTGATGAACAGGTGCGAGGAAACAAAAAATTGTGTATTACACTACACCCAAAATACTTGGGAAGCCACGAATATTCGGGAAGGGAGGTGAGGCCTACTGCGATGTTTGCATTAAGTTTGATCGAAGTTATCAATTCGTTCTGAAAATGACCCAAATCTATGAGTAGAGAGAAAAAAGTTTCCTTTGGACTGGAATTGAACCAGCAACCTTGGTATCACAGATATTCTGTTAAAGTCCCATGCTCTTCCAGTTGAGCTACCAAAGGTTGACTGTCTATACGGTGATATGGATCACGAACAAAGTGCAATGAGACTGCGCGTAATAAGAGTTGCCGAAAGTACTACCCCATCTGCGAAGCCTTGAAATTTTTGAAAGTATAATCCAATGCGTCTATTGAGTTCAAATTCAGAGAGATCGAACGGGGAAAGGCGAAAACAGGATGTGGAAATATGCGGTTTGCACTCACTCCACCGACAACAGTGATGAGTTTGTGCCGAAATAAAATGACCGCGATCCATTCGAGCAGAGCAAGGAGCACCAGCAGAGAGAAAAAAAATCCTTCGGACTGGAATTGAACCTGGGATATCACCGGTGTTTTGTTATAGCCCCATGCTCTTCCAGTTGAGCTACCGAAGGTTAACTGCCAGTACCGTGGCATGCTTGATAGCACGATGGAATATTCACATCTCGGGCCGGTGCCAGCGTTGATGTGAAGAAACACCTCACAAATGGTTTTCTCCATTTAGGCAGAGAAAAAAAGAACACCTTCGGACTGGACTTGAACCAGCAACCTTGGGATGTCACAGGTGTTCTGTTATAGTCCCATGCTCTTCCAGCTGAGCTACCGAAGGTTAGGTATCATCAAAGAGGCATGCACGATAGACAGGAAAACAAGCAAGAAAAAGATTGCTTATTCAACACCACATGGGCCAGGATAGAACTTGGGCAACGAAGCTAATGAAGTACGGCAAGTTATAGTATGTGCCCGTTGATTCTGGTTTTTTTTTTTTTTTTTTTTTTTTTT
>QLPA01000746.1:0-27349 GCA_003313945.1 Lactifluus pinguis
GCAAAAGACCGCAAAAGACCGGTCTAAATCGGTCCGGTTAGGTCTTCCCAATATCTGGGTCGGTCCTAGACTGGTCACGGTCACGGTCTTTCCATTTTAGGGTCAAAAAACTGGACTGGACCGGACCTTGAAACACTAGTCGCAGGCGTCAGGCGCACCGGTGGCCACAACGGCGCCGCCAGCGCGACCCTGACGCCAAGGACGTCGACACGGTGCGATTCCGAGTCTGGAAGCAGCGGGGGAAGCGGTAGAGGGAAGGAACCATGCCACACGCCGGTTGCAGGCGTCAGGCGCTCTGGTGGTCGCAACGGCGCCGCCAGCGCAATCCTGACGCCAAAGACGTCGACGCGGTGCGATGGAATCCCTCCAGCGTCGTGGGATGACGCGAGGCCATCCAGGGGACGAACGGGGATGAACAGGGACGAACAGGGACGAACAGGGAGCAAGGAAATGGATGAAAAAAGAGAACTAACAGAAAAGTCAAAAATGTTAGTGAGGTGGAAGAGTAGGTGACATACCTAGCAACACCTGAAGGGGAAGCACCCTTCAGGCATCCCAAAACCCATCCAATGCGAGGCAGAGGCAAAGCACTGACAGAAGAGGGAGCAGGAAGAGCCTGAGACCGATCCAATAGACCCCGCACCGGAAACGCACCAGAAACGTCTTGATGGCGGACACAGTAGTGGCGAGGCGAGAGAGAGAGAGAGATGCGGGGGAACAAAAAAAAGGTGAGATGAGCGAGTCGGAGCGACAGAGGTGAAGGCGACAGCGGCGGCGAGGGGCGAGCGTGGTGCAAGTTGTTGTGCCGTGTGTGACGAACGTGGACTTGAGGGAGAGGGTGCAGGTGATGGAGAGAACGGTGGGGTGGATAAAGATACTTGGTAGGCGAGGGAGACGAGAGCACGACCCCATGCGATCGATATTGACCAGTCGTCGGGACCAGGGATGGGAATGCAGGAGGGGCGACGAGAAGTGTCGCTGGCAACTGGACCCAGTAGTAATAAAAAAAATGTTACATCAGCAGCCACACCAAATGCGGCAGTGTGTCCCGTGAAGGCCAGAAATCTGTTTTTACATGGGACACGATCATAGGTGGGCGGCCCACCTAAAATCAGCATGTCCTGTAGTGTCCTAAGTCGCCATTTTTTTTGCAGGACACGCAGAATTGTCCGAATGACGTGTGAAGAAGTCACCTTAGTGACGTCCGTTGGTACTAACCCGGAAGGGGGTAATGGGCCAGTTGGGGGTAATGGGTCACTTCAATTTCTCATCCAATTCTTGCTCAATCGCAACAAAAATTTACATATGACATCCTGTACCACATGCAAGCATATTCCGTGTGTTTTTTTTTTGAGTAGAATTGTGTTATATTGAAAAACGAAACAAAAAGTGGTTAGTCACGCGAGTCACGCCCAAACGCGCAAGCGTGACTGATCCGTTACACGCACATGGCCCAGTGCTGCCAGGGGGAAGCCACGCTCACGTGCATGGGTCGCGGTTATGTCAGCGTGTCCCGGGCCAATCTAAAGGTTGCTTCATCCTCTGCAAAGGAGTCAGCAGCACATGATTTCCCCTACATGACGTCACAACTCAGGGGCGATCGTTGCATCGCTGGGCCTTATAAAAGAGTAAGGAGCAGTCAGCTCCTTGCCCGTCTTACGAGTACTGAAATGTCGGACTCCGAGTATTCAGGTTCAGATCATGATGAATACGAGTCCGTCATTCAAGTCGACCGTGACCCTGGCGAGTCGGAAGACTCAAAGAAGCTACTCGCCCCTCTACGAGAGTCAATAGTCCATAAGCCGCCCTTCGTAGGCGGATCGTTGCCACTTCCCCCGTCTCATTTCTATCTCATTTACAAAACCCCCAAAGGCACCAGGTTCGTATGTGCTGATGCTATCACTCATGCAGCCCCTCATGATACCGACGTTCAATTCGTAGACATGTCAACCTCGCGAATGCGACCCCTGAAGAATTAGAGCAGCTTGCGGAGATCTGCGAACCTGCTATCTCTGATCACGGCAAAGAGGAAGTGACGGATGAGACTCGCCGAAAACGCAGAAAGATTGAAAGCAATCGTGACAACGTTTCCCCGTGGCTGGTGCCTCATCACACTGATCTCATGAAGATCGTGCGCAACTACCTTCTCGAGGGCACTGACTCGACCCGTCAAATCAACATTGAGCTATGCGAGCTCAACGTGTACAGTGCGTCTGATCCACATTCACTCTTAGCATACACTAACTTGCTACCCAGGCCCGGGTAAGGGGTCAGTCGTCAAGTCCCACGTCGATATTCCACGCAGAGAAAACCAGTTCGGCTCCCTTGTCGTTGCCTTTCCAACTTCCTCCGAGGGCGGTGTTCTGGTTTTTCGGCTCGACGGCCAAGAATGGACGTTCGACCCTTCCACCGCGCTATCAAACGCACCGTCATCAGCTTCCGAGTCAATAGCCTACGCTGCATTTTTCGGCAACGCCGAGTGCGAGGTTTTGCCCGTGACATCCGGCCATCGTGTCATGTTGACGTATAATCTCTACTTCGATGAGGGTGAACCTGCTTCTGTGAAGGACTTGGTGTCAGAACCCCCTTCCGCTCCTCAAGAAGCAAAAGAGGGAACGTTTGCATCGAGATTCGCCGATCTTCTCAAGAACCCAGAGTTCCTCCCCGATGGGGGTACGCTCGCGTTTGGACTCCGAAACGTGTACCAAGTGAAGGACAAGCTTGGACCCGTCTACGGTCAGCTGAGGGGAATCGATGCAACTGTCTACCAGAGCCTGTGCGGACTTGGATTTGAACCGACCCTATGCCTTTATTATGACACCGATAGTAACGAAGACGATTATTTTGGTACTCTCCTCAACCACGAACCCGACTTTGTGGTTCTCCGCGATAACTATGAGATGGACGAATTCATGCAAGATCAGGGAGGAATCATGGTTCCCGCATATGAAGAATTGACATGGGTGATGCCACGAACAGACTTCAACATTCTGCAGACCCCATACGCTCACGTTGATTACAAAAGGGGATGGTTGGAAACGATGCGAGGGGACTTGTGCCTTATTGTGCGTATAGGTAAGGTAGGTGAAAGAATGGGACACTCCACAGATGCGCAAGCGCAGGAGGGGCAAGAATTGTGATTTTTTATCGCTGATGTGGAACGACTACAACTCATCTTGCCCGGGTCAAACAAAAACTTTGCATACTCTAGACTCAGTGTTCAGGTACTGTATACTACATAATAGATGGCAAATGTCGACGATAATATCGAGGCCAGTGGCTGAATAGTACTATCTTCGATTATCGAATCACTACATGTGACTGCGCGATGCAGTCTATGAGCACATTGGTATCCTGGATGTCATAACGAACAAACCCTCCCACGAAGCCTCCACTTATGACATACCTTGCCTTACACTCTACTCCAGCCAACTGGGATGGTAGCGAAGTACAGCGCGTCCTCTGAATACTGTGGAAATGACGAGGAACGATCAGCGTCGGCGCTGGCGGAACTGATAAACTCCTGTCGTCAAGTTGCTCTCATATGTCAACGTTCCTGTGTCGTCTTGTAGGATGTTGTGTACAGGACTCGCATATGTCCTCGGCTTCAAATTTGCCATAATCGGGCTTCGATATGCCTAACAGTTTCCATTAGCGCATCAAAACTGGATGCGATGGCCTTCCTGTCCGTTTCAACCCTCAGGTGAGTCAATAGGTCAAAAAGAAGGTCATCCCATGCGCAGCCCTCAAGAACCTAGAGCGATAAAGTGTATTCATCCTCAGCGTTGCACTCTTGGATCACTGCCAGCATGATAGTGGCAGTGAGGATTCTGTCGGTCGGGTATTAGTGTTGGGATCTTTTGTGCTGAAAACTTTCAGATTTTCAGCTCAAAAGATCCTCATGTAGCCCTCGAAAGGGAAAACTTGACTCCTTAAACTTATAGCGTCGTCCTCCAAATGAGGCCTTTGGTCATGTCGAACCTAACATTTAACTGCAAATTCGGGCCGGATGGCTAGTCACATCAATGTCCACATATGGCGCATGAAAGGGACGATGGGAATATTGCGCTTTTGAGGCGGAATCTTTATCCCCGATCAATTTGTATGGTCTCGGGCAAGCAATATGACCGCCAACAAAGTCGTCATCAGTTAGGGTTCAGGGCTGGCTCGCAGACTCTGTGGTGTTGATATCATCTGACCAGCTTTAGGAAACATTTTTTTTGAGTGACTACATACCTCATAAGGTTCCCTATCATAGATCACCGCCATTCTCTCTGAACACCATTAGCTGTTTACCAGACGTCCAATACGGCGAGGAGAAGCAGGCTTACATAAAACGCCAGCAGATGCAGCCAAGGATGCAGCGGCGGGTCCGGTGATGATGTTTCGTGTGGGCGCCTCGAAAGTGGTCGTCCAGCCCAACGATATCGTACGTGCGCAAGGTGCCAAGTACAGGGGGGTCACACGGGGGAAAGAAGTGATGGGCTCGAAGCGGAGTGTGAAAGGGGCGACAGACCGGTGGCGCGAAAGATAAGACTTGTTTTCTCTTGTCGTAAACAATTTTCGAACATGATGCCAGTGGGAATGATCTGAATTTTGCGGCAAGTGTTTGTGTTAGCGGGGCTCGCGCCTCACACGCAGGTGTTAGTGCTCAATGTCACATAATTTGTTTCTGACAGGATCATGTGATGGGAGCCTGAGTATGATAGGATACGGAGATACAAGTGCCAGTGTGTGTATGTGTGTGGCCAGTAACAGTGGGGATACAGCAAATGAGAGATGGAATGTCGCTCGGCATACCAGCACCACATTGGCCCGGTGTATTGAACGATGGTTGTCTTGATGTCGTTCATTTATTCAGTTGGCCCGGGTCCTGTCTAGGGCATGCCGAACCTGGATGACGTCCAGAAACTGCCCAGATATCCCACTGTACCAAGTTACCTATCTCATTTGCTATCTCTAGACTGTATGGGCCTATTATGCCCTTTAGCCGCGGTCTTGAAACTGTATCAACGAATTTCTCCCCACGCTAAAGTGACCCTCCATATATCAAACACCGTGGTCCATGCAAGCGTCCTAAAACTTTCCTTGCTTCCGCATGCCGATTGGACGAATCCATCTGCGAATGAATGCTAAAGGGGACTCATGACTCCGTCGGATATGTCGAGTACCCAGGGTTAGCCAGTCGTGGTGTCCATGGCAAAATTACCACCAAACTTCCCACTGTTTCATGTCATGTCCTTCCTTGAACGTTTAAGCCAAGGCACACAACTGGTAAATTAAAGGTACAAAGTTTAGGAGTTTCGAGCACACCAGCCAAGGGCGCTGAGCACGTGGGAACACGACTGCGATCGGAAACTGAACTCTAACCGGTGACCGCCGACTGGCCAAAACGCTGTGTCTCTCTTGTTGACTTGCGCCACGCACAATCCAGGCAAGCGATTTGCTGTCCTATATTCAGAACTACATGCTGCTACCGTTATGGGTCCTCCGCGATGATTGGAAAGTAATGTAAGTAATGCCATGTTGGTATTAGTCTACCGTCGCGCAAGGCAAAGTGTGGTGCTTCCCCATATGTCCTATCGTTCCGGGGATGACGCTCGCAAGTCTGAGGTTCTCCAAGGAAACAAGTGACTATCCTTTCTGGAAGGGTGATCCCATCATGCCATCATGTTCCCACTGTCATGTTCTTTTGCTTGACCTGTGCCTATCAAATCTAAACTACGCTTTCCGCATCCATGCCTAGTCTGTGTTACAAGTACATATAATCTCAACTCTGAGTTGCGGCACTGTTTTCTTTACAGGAGGTAGTCGCCAGTTGTGCCAGCTATGTCCTTTGCCGACATCGACCTTGGTCCACACCCTGGAGAGTATGCGTACGCGGCTCTGACCTCTGAGTCTCTCCTTCCATTCATTCAATTATTCATTATAGGTACCTCAACTCCATTTTCAATGCCTCAGCAATAGGTGAGTGTCACTAGTCAACATGTCAACCTCAAATCCGAACTCAAAATTTGTCTTGCATACTGTGTTATTAGTGATACTGTATTACGACTATATGCTCACATTACCCCGGGAAATGAGGTTCCTGTGGCCACCACACAACAAACAAGGATGGTTTACATTGATCTGTTTTCTCAATCGCTACCTTCCTTTGTTCGGACACTTCCCACTTGTCATGACATATTTTGTTCCAGGGGAAGTCTCGGTGCGTCCTTCGGTTGTCCTTATTTGAGGTTTGCTGTCCTTGGTCTTGACCCAGAAAAGTTGTAAGTTACCTCCACGCGCATCATGATACCCTTATAAAGAGATACTCACCCGATCGTAGCTGTCAGAAAATTCATGCATTCCACGAGAACTTTAATATCGTTCTACAGGTCCTCGTTGGCAGTATGTTCGATATCATTTCACTCGTTCCAATAATCTTGACTAGTAATATGAAGCCCTCTGCCTAATTCGCGTCTATGCGTTGTACGGCAGAAGTATCCGCGTCCTGTGTTTTCTTGTAGGGGCTGGCTTCGGGACGACTATTAACGGATCTGTACGTCTTTCTTTTCCAGACCTTTGATAATGCATAAGCGTATGACGCCTTTGTTTGCGAAGTTGATGATGGCCGCAAGCAGTCGCCTCACTGGTAGTGGCGAAACAAACATAGTTGTATCTGGTGTTCGTGGCTGTAATCAGGGGACATCAACAGTCGAGTAAGTAATCAAATCTACATGGTGACGGGTTACTGGTCTGACCAGTGTCGCCTTGATGTTAGGGGTCTATGTAAGTTGCTACTTGTAGGTAGCAGTCGCTGCGGCCGCAATAACTCGATGACACAGACGGTGCTTTATCATGGATGGGCGTGCTCATTTATGACATTGCCATATTTTCCCTCACTCTGTACAAGGCATTTACAATTGGCAGAGGTGGACACTTATTCGATGTGATGGTACGAGATGGTGCGTCGAACTACATAACCTATCCACCGAAGCTAATCATCCATGCTAGGGACCATGTACTTCTCGTATGGACCATTCATTTATTCGTCGACACGATGTTAACAGTTTTTGAAGGGTACTCTCTATCATGAATCTAGGAAATATTTTGATGTTTCGGGTACGCCAGCATCGCATCTCATCGCTTTGTGATCCCATTCTAAGTTTACACCTTACCTAGTTTGCCCCGGTTCGTTATCGTGCATTGTGTTACTGGACCTCCATTTCACACTTCGCTTCCACCAAATAACAGCCTTCGCTGAAAAATTCAACTTCAACCACGACGAACGTGTTTGTGTTGATCCCTCTTTCCCCATCACTTGTCTGCTTCATTCAGGGGTCTCATTTCTGGTTGTACAGGCTCTCCACTACTCTGGTATCTCGCCTCGTGTTGAACCTCCGTGAGCAAAACTCTGCTCTTTCGGGCGTACCGACAACGGTAGAAACAGAGCAGAGGTTTCAAGCGGCTCTGCCGGCCGTAGGACCAATAACATCCAGCTGGGAGACCAGTTCTATTCAAGTGTGATGAAATCTAGGCTGATGCGTTGGAGCTTCGGGCGACGCACCGAGCCACGCCCGGGAGAACAACGCGAGGTCGACCTCAGCTTGGAGCAGCGCCGCATCGCCTGGCCTTCGGCTGCTGACTTATTTTGCTATTGCGTTCTGTACCACTTCATTTTCATATCGACGTTTAATTCGTTCTAGCTTACCCACATTTCGACTACTATTATCGCAGCACCAGACCATCGCAAGCCGCGACGCTCTCATAGCGCGGTCAGATCAAGTGCGGCCCTCGCGCTAGGCCCGAAACGCCATCACGTACAGTTCCATAATATTCCCTCACTTACACCATCGCGTTTTTACCACGAATTGCTCATTTAAAACTTCACCACTCATTTATCGAATATCGTAGATAAAAACCGTACTCCAGCTCCCTCAATAATTGCCCATTCTGAGTCGTTCCGTTTCCTGGCGCCCCTTACCGCCTGGGCTTCGAGTTAGATCTCAGTAGCAGAGAAAGGCTGTTTCAGCCTGGTATCGATGATCGGAAAGGTAAAAAAGAGCCTAAGATAACTGCTATATGACACAGGGGCGCTACCATAAATTTGAAATCATTCTTCCCCTCAGAATGTTTCGATGAGCGTAACGGAGCGTTCACGACTAGAAAAACTCAGAACGGTCATTATTATAACAATAACCACCCACGCCACTAGCATTGACACGCTTCACAGCACATAGCGATTCAGAGCTGTGAGGCCAGCGTAGTGCATCAATTTGACTTGTACAAGCGTCAGAGGGACGTCGACTTTGCAGAGCACGACGCCGGAAATCCCACTGGCCAAGCGACTTCGGAGCTACCCGGAGCTACCCGAGCCTAAGCGAGCCTACATAGGTCCGTGGTTTTATGCAGAAATGGGGATGCTCGGCCTCGAGATCATTGAGCGCTCAGGTCTGGGACAGGGTCGTGTGCGCAGTCATTCTATGAAACTATTGAGGGTGGCAATGTATGCTACAGGCACCACTAAACTGCACAGCCTCGAAGTTGGACATCACCGCTACGCGGCGCAGGGAGTTACCTCAGTTACGCTAGCCGTACTGTACTAAGTAGCTAGGGCTTTAGCATGAGTACTGCATGTTAGAGCGCGAAATGAAAACGCGACACGATGATAAGCACGCTCGGCGAAGAAAACGAGCCGGAAAGGATCACGCGAGGGGAAGAAAATGCGGTGCCCATTCGGCTGTCCATGTGGAACATTTTTATCAATAACAAGACAATTTTATGCTAGACTCGATTGCACTGGCAGCCCGACACGGCCGCTCGGTCTGCACATGGCAGCGGGACTAGTACTATATTGGGTGGGATCATCGTCAGGGTCACTTGTCCGTCAAGTCACACAATGTCACGCACGGGCCGAACAGCTATGGCCAAGTTGATTCAAAGTCCGCTAGCTGACGACTTGTAATTGCGCAAATGGAGGCGATGTTCTGCGGAATCAAAGTAAATTCAAGTAATCTATTTATCTAAGTGGTATCTACTACATTAAATGACCAATATGGGTGATAAGGATGGTAATAATAGGGAGGAGCAGGCCCAGGACTCAGATACTGATGAGTTGGAAGGGGTAGTATTGGCCCAGGGAGGTAGCATAGGGCCAGATGGCATCAACTGTTGCAGAGTCAGTGAGGATGGTCCAGGTATTGGGGGAATGGGAATAGGTGGAATTTGGGGTGTGGATGTTGAAGCTTGACTCGGAGGTGGGGTGGGCTGCAGGGTTAGTGTGCAATGGCTGCGGCACCGTCGGGACGGCAACCACGGTGTCGGAACAATGGCGGCGGCGGCGACGGTGAGACAGCGACCGCAGCGTCGGGATGGTGGCGGAGGCGTTGGGACAGAAACCGCGGCGGCGGCAGCGAGGGGAGGTGGCAAGGGCGGCATAGAGCAGAGGACCCACACACGCGATAGCACTAGTTACTGGCGTCAGGCCCTCGGAAGGTCGCAACAGCGACATCTGAGCGGCTGTGACGCCAATGGACTGTCTACACGGCGGAAACGGTGTCGGTGGGTGGACGCGAGGCCACCCCCCAAAGGCGATGCAGGGGGACAACAGGGACAAAGGAGATAATGTAGAAAAATGATTAGTGTGAAAAGTGAGAAAAAGAAAATTTATGACGCACCAGTGGACCATGCTAATAGGCCACAGCAGCCGCAGCAGCGAGGAGGAGATGCTGCGACGATGACATCGACAGACGGGTGGCGGCACCAGAGGACAGGCGAGAGCGAGACGACAGACGCGATGCGATGACAAATTAAACTCCGATGTGCCGCCCAACCGGCATGTTGAATCACGCGTGACTTTGGCCCTAATTTTTACTTTTGCTTCACCTTACTTGCGCGAAGAAAAAATGCATGGAATGTATAATAGCAGTTGCCTACAGTACATTTTCAAATTTTGGTGGTGAAAAAATGAGGATTTATTGAGTTATTCAAAAGTGACGGACAAGTGACCCTGACGATGATCCCACCCAATATATGTCACCCACGCGAGAGACTAATTTTAACTAAGTAAAAAGAGGGTTGGGCCGGGTACAAGAACCTGAATACTTGGCATCATAATTGACGGCTGTGGGCGAACACCCCCAATGAGCGTTCGTTATCCACGCCGGGTCGCCCTCAGGGTGCCGATGACATTGCCAGTGGCAATCCCGTCTTGGGCCGGGGCGTTGTCAAGGCGCGCACTACTACTCGATAGAGGCCAGGACTCGATCAAACCGTGACAGCGGTACTTTCACTTGAGAAATGGGGGATAGCGACATACAGTAGATTGGCCCAGGGATACCAAGATACAGGGATACCGTCTGTCCGAGTCCGCGTAAAAGCTCGTAGTTTTCGCCCGCTTGCCAGTGGGCTTCAAGTTGTCTGTCCCTGTAACAATGTGTCCCGCCTCTTAAATGTAGTCGATCCTCAACTTCTACTCGACGATGGCCGAGGTGTCCAGACGTGATCCAGTCACTGAAGGCCGCGGTTACGATCACCCTCAACGGGAATCCAGGATGTTGCGATAGCTACAGGTCACGGGTCACGGACCGCCGATGCCGGTGCTCTCTCACTGAAAACACCGTTCCCTCAAGCTAAATCATAGTATTCCAGTCAATCTATTACGCACTTTAATCCAAACCAAGGATATAGGAATGGGCTTGACAGTCTTTGGTAATGCGGAGGTGTAGCTGTGATGGTTTGATAACGCTTAACTTAGTAGCTGATGTTTGTCGTTGCTCTCAACTTCTCTTTCCCCGGTGGGCTTTTCCCCATAGCGTCCATAGCTATGAATATACCCAGATAATCCCTAATTCCTATGCCAAATTCTCTCACGTTCGGTGTTCCAGGTTCTCAAATCTCTGGAACATGGCTCATCCGCCGCGCTCAACACCAAACTACGATTGTATCAGCCGAACGGTCATGCCACTGGCAGTGCCAGTGGGCCACCCCCAGACTATACTTCACAGTTTCACTTTGAAGTTTCTATCACCATTTATTATTTACCTGCTTCAGTTCATTGACTGGTAGGACGATGTCACCACATACCCACACTACAGTACCTCTCCTCAGAAAGGCTAAGTATGCTAAGGTAGGGCTCGCAATGTAACGCATCACGTGAGTTTGTGTGTCGGGCTATCATCAGCCACAAATCTACATAATAAGCCAAAAGGGCTCCGTTAGGCCTTCAAGAATGTAAATCTGGAGGGTGCAACGAAGGCAGATTTTTTATTTTTGAATGCTGCACAGAGTTAATAGCCATTTAGTCACTGCCTATCAAACTGTCTATGGCTTACAACAAGTCATGTGATGCTCTCGGTTGCGAACGAGCCCTACCTTACTAGCATGGTTCCCGATCCATAATCAAGTCGGTAACGATTGTGCTGTTCGAAATGACACTCCTATACTTGTGAGCTTATCACCATATCAGGAAGAGCCTTCTCATTGTCGTACTAATCACATGCATAAGCTAACACTGGTACGAAAGTGCTTTTGTTTGGAAAGCCAATGGCTGGACAAGGACACGGGTTTTGAAAAATAAAAAAAGGCATACAATCAGCCTGAGTATATAACACAACAACAACCGCGTAAAGAAAGCGACTGATTCTACTTAGATGGATTCTGTTCATGTACTGTAGCCCAATTTAATCCATGCACAAAGTTCGAGAAATCAATCCGGGTCTCATGTTTGCCTGCAACCCAGACAGTGCTAGGTCGATGGAGACATGGTCTGTGAAGCACAGGAATCCATAAAAAAAGTTCTCCATCTTTTCCGTATATCCAGCCATCGTTATTTACCGGAGACTTGTCGGTAAAATGGACGTTCTCGATTGCCTCTGTTGCGAGCTTCTCGACACGAATTACGCCATCGCTCGAGGATGAGACAATGTGCTGACCGCCCGGCGAGAACGCAACAGAAAGGACCAAGTCGGTGTGTCCAGAAAGCGGGCCTGTGACAACCTCCCCTGTTGCGGCATCCCACACGCAAACCGTGTGATCGTACGAGGCCGATGCGATGCGTCGCCCGTCTGGTGAGAATGTAACATATTTGACCCATGAGGTGTGTCCGGTAAATGGGCCCGCTACGACTTCTCCTGTTGCGGCATCCCATACACAAACTGTGTGATCAGCCGAGGCCGATGCGATGCGTTTCCCATCCGGCGAGAACGCAACGGAGTTAAACCAAGACTTGGTTTGTCCAGTAAATGGGCCGACTACGACCTCTCCTGTTGCAGCGTCCCAAATGCGAATCGTGTCATCGGTCGAAGCCGATGCGATGCGCCGTCCGTCTGGCGAGAATGCAACCGAGTTGACGCAATCGGTGTGTCCAGTGAATGGGCCTGCTACGAGCTCTCCTGTTGCAGCATTCCACACGCAAACTGTGAGATCATACGAGGCTGATGCGATGTACTGGCCATCCCGTGAGAATACAACAGAGGAGACCCAAGATGTATTTCCAATAAATGAGCCTGCTGCGACTTCTCCCGTTACAGCATCCCACAAGCGAATTGTGTGATCGGCCGAAGCTGATGCGATGCGCTGCCCGTCGGGCGAGAACGCAACAGAGTTTACCAAAGAGGTGTGTCCAGTAAACGGGCCCGCTACAACCTTTCCTGTTGTGGCATCCCACACGCGGATTGTATGGTCGTCTGAGGCTGATGCGATGGACTGCCCATCAGGCGAAAAAACAACAGACTGGACCGAATCGGTGTGCCCAGCATAGCCCGCTACTACGTCCTCTTGTACTGTTGCGGCATCCCACACACGAATTGTGTAATCGGATGACGCCGAGGCGATACGCTGCCCGTCCGGTGAAAATGAAATAGAGCTGACTGAATTGCTGTGTCCCGTAAATGGGCCTACTACAGTGTCTCCTGTTGCGGCATCCCACACACGAATCGTGTGATCATCCGAGGCCGAAGCAACGCGCAGTCCGTCCGGCGAGAATACCACAGAGTTGACCGACTTTGTGTGTCCAGTAAATGGACCTGCTACGAGCTCTCCTGTTGCGACATCCCACATTCGAATTGTGTGATCGGACGAGGCCGACACTACGCGCTGTCCATCCGGCGAGAATGCAATAGCCTCGACCGAATCTGTGTGACCCGTAAATGGACCTGCGACGACCGCTCCTGTTGTTACATCCCACATGCGAATCGTATGATCAGACGAGGCCGATGCGATGCTTTGCCCGTCCGACGAGAATACAGCACAAAAGGCTGAACCAGTGTCTCCAGTAAACGGACCTATTACGACCTCTCCTGTCGCAACATCCCACACGCGAATTGTTTGGTCGTTCGAGGCTGATGCGATGCACCGCCCATTCGGCGAGAATGAAACAGAGTAAACCCAATCGGTGTGTCCAGTAAATGGGTCTGTTATGGCCTCTCCTGTTGTGGCATCCCATACACGAATTGTGTTGTCCCTCGAGGCCGATGCGATGCGCTGTCCGTCCGGTGAGAATGTAACAGATTCTACCGAATCGGTATGTCCAATAAATGGACCTGCTAATGCCTCTCCCGTTGCGGCATCCCACACGTGAATCATACCATCATACGAGGCCGATGCGATACGCTGTCCGTCCGGCGAGAACGCAACCGAGAAAAACCAGTCGTTATTTGCTTCAATCGTCATTTCCAGAGCTGGCCAATGAGGCAACTGCCCGCGTTCCAGGGACAATACGTGAGGAAATTGGGGAAGATACTGATTGAGGATGTGAGAAGAGCGTGGTGCAAAAGGAAGCGCAGAGACGTAGATATGCGGGGCGCTCCTTGCGATTGCCATTCCGAAATACCGCACAAACGAGGAAGCATCCTTGACCATTTCTGTAAGCTTCGTTTGGGAACGCTGTTGGGATATTGTATAAACGTCACCAGTTTTCATATTGAATTTTGGAGTGTACGTACCTCTCGCTGCAACCATTTTAACACAGATGACAATGCTGGTAAAGCAAGGCCCACACGATTCTCGAGGCTAAGCACTTCCAACCAAAACAGAAATTTTGTCTCGAAGAGCGATTCAACTTTCGCGAAGAGGTCTTGTTCGAAAGCGTGTTCTAAATGATCGACCCAGAAAATGCAAGCATACGTCAGAGCATGTGGAATGTGCTTGGCGATTCGAGAGCTCAAATCAGGGACATCGCTGTTCGCAAGATAGGACGACTCGAGTTTGCAAATGTTGAATTTGAGATCATTCAGCATTAAACCAAGGCAGGAATGTCCCAACTGACGGTGGGAATCCTCGAGATCCACATAAAACACGTCGCTCGTCCTATTGGTCAGAAAGTCGCGGAATGAAGTGTGGAGAGGGACGATGGGACGCGTTTGGTCAGGTGAAGTGACGTTGCTCAACAACGAGCCGAGGTGACGCAGAATGTCGAGAACAAGTACCGGATCAGAATCCTCGGGGTCATCAACTGGTGCATGTCGTCGCAGGTTAATCAAGGATTCGATCGAGAGGGGTTCGATTGCAGCCAAAATTTGACCCACGATGAACCGAAATAGAGTTTGCGCTTCGTCTGATTTGAAGTACCCCTTGAGGACTTCTTCGTACAAGCTGTCCAACAGACCTTCTCCATGACGACCTCGGGAGTGTCCCAACAGCCTCTGTACGCGCTTTTTCATGGTAAGGCCGATACTAGCAGGGCCGTTTATGAACCCGCATGAAACGGTTGCCCACTGAAATAAGCCCTCTGCTGCCCTTGCTAGTGCGGCACCATAGTCTTTGAACACGTCCGGAGGGAGCTCATTCTGAAGATATATGGCAATATCTTGTTCTGTCTTGGAGGCCAATTCAGCGTCATTTATCTGGAGGATATCGACAGATGACGCATTAATGAACGCAGGTTCGATACCGTCCTCAGGTCTGGAAGTGATGAGCACGCGGAATTGTGATGGGAGGTCTGCGAGACGCTGAGCAAGAAAGGTGTGTAATCCCTTTTTGCCGATCGCATCTCCGCTCTCATCCAACGCGTCGACGACGATAAGAATTGGGCCAGGAAGCTGTAGGTCCCTGAGCGGTTCCAGAAGAAGTCGTTCGAAAAGTGTACGATAGTCACGGCTTCCACGAAGAGACGAATTATCCCTGACGACCTGCCCGAGCGCGCGTTTGAACCCGGGATGACAATCGGAGAGATCGCGCGCAAGTGTTGTGAAGAACTGGTAAGCATCGTCTTTGGAACCCTCTTTCCGTAGAAAGGCGAAATAGGAGCTAAGACCCTCGTTCACGTAGCGACGCGCAACCTCATGCGCAATCGAGGACTTTCCAGTGCCTGCCTGGCCGAGGAGAACAAGCCCACGCTTTGATTCCGGATTTTCGACCCATTTGATGATGTACTCCAGGAACGCTTCGCGTGTGCCCGGAAGACAGCGCTTCTCGTCGCCAAATCGCCAGCCGCCTTTATAAGGCAGGTCTCTGATGATTGTACTCAATTCTTTGTGCCTCTTGTCAGACCGACGACCCGATGATCCTGTGACTATCAGAATTACTCACCAGAATCTAGCACATCTAGAACAGCAACCTCTGTAATGACAACAGCACGGGAAAGGAAGTTGTCTCGCAGTCGGAGAAGGTTGGTACGATAATCATCGATTTTTTCATCAACTGGACCGAATATATTCTTTACAACCCGTTTTCCTGTGAATCAAAAGTTCATAATGAATGACTAAAAAAAAGAGAGGTGAAGACACCTACCGACTTGCACATCCTTCGCATATGAAATGATAAATGAGGCACATTCGGAGACACACTCCAGCATTTCATCGAGAATTTTTGCTTGCATAGACGCTGGTTCCATGTTCCTCAAAACGTCCGCCTCGTTTGCGATATCAAACGCATCCCGTATCGCCTTGAGTAGTGTTCGGACGTTGTCGTCACGCTGAAACTGATGTAACAAAGTCTGGCAGCGAGGTGAACAAAGAGCATATCCTCAAACGAGGCAAGGAGACGCACCTCGGGTATTTTTGAGAGCAGTTCCCATGCTAACGTTGCGTGGGGGAGTAGCTGAACAGCGGAAGACAGTTCAGGAAAGGATGGCAAAGATCAATAGGAAGCATACGTTTACGATTGGACTGACATAGTCCATCACCTGCTTGATAATACCAACAGCACTTTTCCAGGTTTTCACCGTATCCATAGCTTCTTCAGCGGAACAGAGGGTAAGGGACATCTCCGTCCGGCCATCTACTAAAGGTCCGACAGGAATGCCGTCCTTAGTGAGGAGGTCACCCGTGCGGGATGAACGAGATGGAGGGGTCGCAAGCACCGTAGGTTGCATAGTTTCAGTGTTGGAGTCATTCAAGTCAGCAGTGGTTGGGTTCGGGGTGATCGATAAGGAGAGTGTGGCCGGCTCCGTCAGATGTCTAACATGTCTACCAGCACCTCTAAACACGATATCGAATTCTACATGTATAATGTTCAGCCAGACGCATCAACAAGGATTTTAAGAAAAAAGCAAACCGCGTCGGGGTTCACAGACTATCTCCTGCCTTCCAACGAGGATATCTTTCTGCGCCGTCTTTTCTGCCCAAAGAGATACCGTAATTCGGGAGAGCGGTTGCACAGCGCTGCAGACGACTTAGTGGTATAAAAAATAAAAGTAAGAGATCTCCTACAACGCCTCGACGCTCTCATTCCATTCTACGCGTTGTGCTTCGCTCCGCACAGATCGTGTCCGCCATGTTCTCTCGCTGCAGGCCACGGTAACATAAAACTCTCTATCTTTCCCAAGGAGAGTCTTGAGAGCGGGAAGATTGTACGCTCTGAGGACTGGCAGGGGGGATAAACTTAGTACTTATCAGAGCAGGACGATTAAGGATATATATATACCAGTGACCTGGAGTGGGAGCAAGGTCGATGGCGTTTCGCTGATACCAGCACCACTGATGAGCCCCATTCCAGAGTGTCGAGGATCTGATCTGTGGAAAATTTCAGAGGCGATGGACACCGATGTGAGTAAATTTGACAAACAAATTCGGGGCCATGGGCGTACTGATAAAAACTACTGATAACTAAAGAAGTGACCAAGTACTGTCATACGCATTTTGCCGAACAATTGTGACGCTCAGTACCGTACCATCGATATTGTACGCCTTCACTGACTTGGATGCACTCTCCGTCCAACCTCAACCACGAGCTGCCACACGACATGCGTACACTACGACGAATTGACATTTACCAAAAAACAACAACATATACATACGGTATATGTAACAAGACAATGCGTGTACATACTTCTCTAAATGATATCAGTGTGGTTCACATGGCGCGCCGACGTATTGCTTCAAGAGTGGCTTTAGACACTCGGGCAGGATATGCATGTGCTCGCTTTCACACGACTCAAGCACGACGCGCCCGCTCTCGTCGAGCGTGCGCAGGCCGATCCAGTCTTCGGTGTACAGCGGCTGTTCGCGCATCGGGACGATCGTTTTGGTATCTTCAAGTTCTTCCCCACCCTCACACTCTTCCTCGTCTTCTGGAATAGCGTAGGACCCGAACCAGGCGCTCTCTTTGGGAACGACGGTGCGGTCCTCCGTGAAGTGGACAAGCACGAGGTTTTCGAGCTGCGAGAGACGCGCGGCGTACGTCACGTTGCGCGATGTGGGCACTTCATTGTTGATGGACCCCAGGAAGTGGTTCGATTCCAGGTACTGTACGAACCGTTCCGTGTCACGGTAATATTGCGCCTAAAAGCAATTCCAGATCCCATTCAGGTTAGAGGAAGTGGGATGGAGGAGATGGGCTTACTTGCACCAGGTTTTGTTGCGCCCATTCGGTATACATGCCGGCGCGCGCTGCATTCCGCCCAAGCTCGCAAAGCATATCATGTGGCTTACACGTAATATCTGATATACCCATATGCGGCGAGCCGAAGGTAATAAGATTACGAATTGGCGGGTCGTTATGCCGTTCCACGTATGCGCGAAGGAACAGCCCGCCTGATGGGTGGTGGTAGGCCCATTCCAGAATGAAATTGCGTCAATCACCAACGGAATATATGCTTTCGGGGAGGACGTACCCTGGGAGAATCCGATCCCATCGAAACCCTGAGACAGTTGGGACAGGTCTTTCAGTTGCTGGGCGACCATCTCGACTTGTTTATTAACATTGCCAAACTTTCCGTAATATTTGTTTATGAGTAAGAGGCAGACGCAGGATGGGAGTGGTTCAGAAACATACGACAGTAGCTCTTTTGTCTGCCTTCGAATCTGGGTCAATGTACACTGAGTGTATGAATATTCCAGGATACATGTCCTCAATGTGAGATTGGAACTTGAGTATTCCGGGTGCATCGTACTGGTCTCCTGCACTGAAGATTCAGTCATAACCCATGGGGAAACAGTAACACTGACCAAGCCCATGCCAGATCACGAGAGGCCGAGGTTTTGAAATGGCAAGGACATCTTGTGCAGGTCTTGCGAAAGTCCTGATAACGGAGGCGAGGATGAATATGAGGTGATACTTGATCATCGCGAGCTAACAACAACAAGCGAACGAGCGAGTTCGCAGCTTGCCATTACCATTATCACGTGATGGGAAACCGTAACCGTGACAGTAGATCTCATCATTCCCATACCCAAATCCTTTTGCATCTCCGTTTCATCAATCACCTAAATCGTGGTATGCAGTTTCCAAGCCAGTAGACGTCGTTGCGATTTGGCCCGAATATGGCCATATGTCGAACAATGTATGTTTCTAGACGACATGAAATTCTGATTGCCAGATATCAGCCTGAGAGGAAACGCCAATGGATAATTACGGCGATCAAATGCTGAGATTACTTTGATCTCAGCTGGTTTCATGATGTATCCTCCGTTCCGAGACTTCTTTTTCGGAGTGTGTCGGTACATCGTTTACTTTAGGCACAGCGGACATGCATCTGGGATAAGCCACAGAGACGGAACCTCGATCCGCCTCAGCAACAATTTCTCTGCTTCTCGCGCGTTTTTCCCCCGTCTCCTTTCCTGGTCCTCTATTGTTTTCCAGCAGCTCCAGATCTACTATCGTGTCTCCGCTTCCAAAAAAGAAAGAAAGGTTCTGCTTGAAATTCAGGTACTTACTGACAACTCCGACCCGAGTCCAAATTAAATCTTGAGGCAGATCCACCCGCTGCCAGTACGAGAGCAGCCTAGCTGTTGTTCAAAAAAAGGAGAAGGTACCTCGGAAAAACCGTCGACAGGTTCGGCTTTTCCATCTTTGCCCCAAATAGCTGTCACTGCACGCCCCACGAGAAAGAATGGCCGCCAGCTCAGATCGCGCGGGGAAGCTATCACTTAGATTACCATCTCAACTGGACATCCGCCATACCAGCTTTCAGGGTTCACCTATCATGACTTAAGTCATACCGCATCTACTATCGCAACCGCCAACCACACTCATCGAGGCTCGGCCAAAATTCAGGGTCGCCGGATGTATTAAGGCTATCCAGCTTCCTGGAGTTTGAGAAGGAAAATATGCCCGCTCTACAGTGAGCTAGCTCCTCGGCCGCGGCGTCGTGTTCTTCGTTCTGGATATGGCGACGAGGATCCCCATTTAGTCAGATTATATCTAGTTCTCCGTGCAAAAGCGCCGACGTCAAAGATCGGCCCAGGCGATTTTTCTTCTAGCAAAGACCCTTCGATATGCGGATGTCTGCAAGGGAACTTGGGCGTCACCTGCAATTAGTTGCTCCATGGGTGTTTATTCCCCACTCGCCCCCAAAAGCCGCTCATAGCCTGCGTAAGCGATACTCCAGTTAATAACTCTGCGCTAGGAATTGCATGTATACACAGAAATGAAACAATGATTCAACTTTACAAATGTTATGTTGTACGCGAGCCTCGGGGCCACACACGGACTTAGAGCAAGCTTTTCCGGGTGCCATCACCCTCGACGAGAATGCATGGCCCACCATAAAGTACCTTGTCCTCAAGCCCATTCGCGCGAATGTAGCTCTTCACGGCATCGTCCTCTGCCCCAGGTTGCAACCAGAGCGCGGGGATGTTCAGCTCCTTTGCTTGCTGGAGCAAGCCAAGTGTCACCTGTCTCCTCAGTCGCAAGAGAAGAAATGCGGAATGCAGTGATGAAGCTGACCTTGGGGTTTGTAATAATGCTCACAGAGGTTTCGGTCGGTGCAGGAAGATCGGCCAGATTAGGCACCGTTGCGACACCCTCGAGTTCGTTCTCTTTCTACAAGGGTGATGCAACATGCGTGTAAGTTCCAATTTTACGTGGAACGGTGGTTAGACGAGGCGCACGGGATGCACAGGGGTGACCAATAGATTTCGTTTCAAGTACCATTTTAGAACCTGCAGTATGTGGATTGTGAATGGTCAGATGCGCCCTCGTGAGTGGGCTACTGAACTACATTATAGCACGTACTTTGCTGCCGTACTTTGACTGGTCTCTTGATGCCCCAACAACTGCGTACCGAGGAGAAGAAAGGAAGAATTTTTGGATCTCGGTGGCAGTCCGTGACATGGTCGACGTTAGTTTTCAACAGCTATCTTTAGATTAGATATTTTAACCTGGCCAGCATGTGATTTGGACCTCTCTAAATAATTCACGACGTTGACGACCTTCACCGTGAAAGGACAGTATACTAGTACAGTTACAGTAAGTTGTGTGAGAATGAGAGGCGCACTGGCACGTGAAGTATACACGCCTTTGACGCGTGCTGGGCACGCGCCCGTTGGCGCCGTCTCCCTTTGCTCTTCAACTTCCAAGACCCCTGCGAAGGGCAACCTTCCTCGCTCTCCTCACATTCTCATACCACAGCGCACGGCCGCTGCGCCCTACATTTCTTCTGAACCATGTCATGGATTCCTTCGCTCTCCACCGCGCGGCATGTCTTTTATGGCATTCTCATAGGCTTCTCCCTCTCCATCGCGTCCACATCTGTTATCTCAGCTTACAGAAAAAGAAAGGAGGACAGTTCTGCGACGAGGGTCGACCGGAGCCCCATCGAATTGCGGAGCGACGAGGTGCTGGATGGAGTGACGGGCCTGATTGGTAAGTGTCGTCTCTCCGAGTCGGTCCGTGATTCCGTGTCTTCGAGCCTGACAAAATCATCTGCACGCCGCGCAAAGGAAATACACCGCTGGTTCGGATTAACTCGTTGAGCAATGCGTTGGGCGTCGAGATTCTCGGAAAGGCGGAGGTACGCCCAGTGTGAGGCATACGTGGCGATTCCGCTTTCTGATAAACGATCCTCTTTCGTTTCTTCAGTATCTCAACCCCGGGGGTAGCGTCAAGGATCGTGTCGCACTCAGAAGTATGTTGAACTGTAGGATTTGAAAAGGCCCGCCTTCTTGTTGACTGGCATCGTGAAGTGATTGAAGATGCCGAAAGCGAGGGACTCTTGCGCCCGTATACAGGGTCACGGATCTTCGAAGGTACTGTTGGATCGACAGGCATTTCAATAGCCACGATTGCTCGAGCTCGGTGTGTAGGATTTACTTGATCCCTCCTCGATCATGTATACTCAACCCACAGTCGGATGCTAGAGGATATGATACGAGTAAGATCATTTACATTCACGAGTTGAATCCGCCATCTTGACCGATGACATCATTTGAAGCCATTATCATGCCCGACGATGTCGCTCTCGAGAAAGTGAAAACGCTCGAAGCTCTCGGCGCAGATGTCGAGAGAGTTCGACCTGCGAGTATTGTCGACAAGAAGCAGGCAAGTCAACTTGCCACTCAAAGTGATGTTAATTACGAGCTCTCTATCCCTTGCAGTATGTAGTAGGTGCACAATGCCCGCCTGACTGGGAAATGATCCCTCATTGTTTGCTCTAAGAATCTCGCTAGGGAGTATGCGCTCGATTTCACCAACGGGAATATACACGGATCATCTGAGGCCTCACCTCTATCTGACCATTTTTACCCACATATCCACAAAAAGGATACCTCATCGGTCACTGTCGCCATGAGCGTTGTGGGGAACGGGAATGGGAATGGGAACGGACACACATCTTTCGACGGGGACGAGGGAGAGGAGCCCCACTCTCAACCCCGCGGATTCTTTGCCGATCAGTTCGAGGTCAGTCTCGGCGAAATCTGTTTCAGCAGAACATGAAGTGATATGATCTCTATGCAGAACCGGAGCAACTTTGATGCCCACTTTACTGGCACCGGTCCTGAAATTTGGCGGCAGACGAGCGGGGAGGTTTCTGCGTTTGTCGCCGGTGCAGGTCCGTCCACTGCTGTATCGTCCATGGATTGATCTGACGTCGAGCTTGGTTAGGGACCGGCGGTACAATCGCCGGCACGGGGCATTTTCTGAAATCAATGGCGGATGACATACTTGTTGTGCTTGCAGACCCCGAAGGCAGTGGACTTTACAACAAGGTGGCTTCACGTCCCTGCCTCTTTTTAGTGGCTTTTACGATCATGAACAAACATACGCGCAGTTAAAACACGGCGTCATGTACGACCCCAAGGAGAGCGAGGGTACCAGGCGGCGACATCAAGTGGATACTGTCGTCGAAGGTATCGGTATCAACCGCCTCACGAAGAACATTGAGTTCGCTCTCCCTGTGATCGACGATGCTTTCCGGTGCGTTTCCCGAATCAGGTGACAACATATCAAGAAGCTGACGACGGGTGACATCGGTCATTAGGATAACGGACGCCGAGGCAGTCAGCATGGCGCGGTTCTTGGTCCAGCGTGACGGCCTGTTCCTCGGTTCAAGTAGCGCCGTGAACCTGGTCGCGTGCGTGAAGCTCGTGCGCAAGATGGGTTGGAGCAACGGCGAGAGGGTCGTTACGATGTTGTGCGTCTGTTCCGTCCTCCCTCACCAGTAATAGACGACCCTGATGCCGACGACGCCGTGAAATTTTTTGGGGCGCGTCAAATAATCTCTGTAGGTGTGACTCGGGCGCTCGACACTATTCCAAGGTTCGTCCTTCTTTTCTGGCTTGATTGGTGACACACTCGTTCCCGGAGCTTACAATCCTATACGTATCAAACCTGACAGTTCTGGTGCGTCCTCGGCTGCTCTCTGTGCCAGTGGGGGTCTGACAAAACCCTGTGCTTGGATTACATTACAGGAATGACACATACCTGTCCAAAGCTGGGATCCCAATTGACGTCGGCATTGTTCAGGATCTGCTCACGCAGCCATTCCCGCCCATGTCGTCGATCACCAAAATATAACTACATTGCGCCATTGTCGCGCCTGCTCCTGCTCCGGTCCAACTGTGGCGAAGTAGCGGCTCGCACATCCGCGTGACCATCCATCATGATCTTATTTCCGGATGATGACTCTTGCATGAAAATCATATCGATATGTTTTAATAATAGGACACATGATCCTTCCCATCTATCGCATGATGGAATCATTCTGCGTATCACCGTGGACCTTACACACATAGTACAAGTTGGTTACAGTACTCAGCAGTTATACCTTTTTGTGTCTTTCCTTATAAAGGAAACGGGCATAAAGAATTTTGCTTTTTTTTTTTTCAATCGCGATTGAACGACAACATTACAGCAAATGACTCCGACAGCCGTTGTGTCCTGTGTGCTGACCTTGGTTGAGTCCCTGTTTGGTTTGGTTGGTTGCTAGCTGGAATAAGCTAGTACATGAGCGCCGGGATGAAGGGGGGAGGGGGGATGAAGGGGACCGGCGCGTGGGCGCGGGTCTTTCCATTTTCCAGTGTTGTGTATTGTGTTGTTTTGTGTGATTCAAATATGCGGATCTTATATATGGCTAGCCCGAAACCGCCGCGCAGCTAAAAAGTTACGGTCTCATCTCAGAATGGAACGATTTGTCAAAAACGTGCCCCCCCTTCCCCCCTTCCCTTACACTCCATCGACTTACTCAATTCGCGTATCGACTCGGACCCGGCGGCGGTCATCGTCGTTTGGAGTACCATGTGTCGCCCCGCCAAAACGTCCCATACGACAGGGGGATCGCCTGTTTTTACAAATGATGATATGTATTGCTCGGCTATACTAGTACTAGTACTAGGCGCTAAAAGTTCCGCCCCCGAATCGACGCTGGTGTTCGAGTGGTGCACTGCACAGTACGCGATATTCACACTTTCACATTACTTTTTTTTTTTTTAAGATTTGTTTGCATATTAGCCATTTGATGGGGGAGTACACAATGTGGGATAGTAGATAGGGAACAGCTAGGAACCATAATGATATTAGTTCGTGAAAATAGTTGACGAGAGAGACGGCCACAAAAGTTTGCATCTACTTTGAAAAGATTATACCGAGGATTGGAACGTAGAGAACATTCGTACACTGGTTGTAAAAAAACACTTTGAACTGCTGGATCTACACCTCAGTAAAGTAGCTACCCGTTTGGGGGGGAAGCAGATGGTCGTTTTGATATGTCGGGTGAGAAAAGATGGCGTGCTCGCTTCTATCCCTTTCCATTTTTCCCATTTGGATTCCAACACTGGAACGTACATCAAAAGTGGGCATTGGCCATTCAGCGCCGCTGTGGCCTCACAGATGCCGCTTTTGATCCAGATGCACGGCGGCCACGATATGATTCCGCAGGAAATTCGCAAACGAGGCTCCGTCGCGCACATGGCCTGACCATACCAAAAGGGAAAGACAAAAGGGGGCAAAAAAAAAAACATCAGCATCCGCACATATGCACAAACAGAGGGACGAAATTGGAGAATGGAGCCAACGCTCATCACAACATGAAACGATGAAAATTATAGTTATGATGGGTGCGAAGAGATAAAGGAGTGCAAGTATATGGTTTTATGGGCAACGACGTACTCGCATGTTCGGTTACCGCTACTGAGGTCAGCTGGCGGGCCGCAAGCAATCTTGCGACCACGGCAGAAGTAGCAGGCTAGCGGCTGTACCGCACGTGTAATGCGCCGTTGCTTTGGCGCGCGGCGGCTGAGCATATCTTGGCGGGAGGATTCCACAACCGGAGGGGTAGGCAACGGTCGTTTTGAAAACGGGGGCCGCGCCGGCGCTTCGAGAGGTTGGATGGGGGTGGGGGTGGGGGCGGGGGCGGAGGCAGAGGCGGACAATATCGTTTGGGGTACAGGAGTGACAGATGGGACTACGTCGTCCGAGTATTGACATGGTGTCGGCGATGATTCTGAATCGCTCCAGGGTTGAGAAGAAGATGGTGATTCGGAGAGGGAACTTGAAGTACAGGGTGAGGTTGGAGAACAGAATAATGATGTGCCGTCGGACACATTCATCGGGGGAGGAGGTTCGTAAAGTTGCAGAGCGTACGGGTACGGGAGCTCTTGTATGCCGACGTCGGGAGTGTAGTTCATGACCTGCGTGTTATCAGACAAGTTAGCCAAAACGTGCAACCATCCGAGTCTGGTTATGCGATTACCTGGTGTGGCACCACTTGAGGCTTCTCGACATATGAGTGGCTGGAGGGGTTCACGTTGAAGAAATGCTCGTCCAGACGTTGCATTGTGGTACCATCCATATAATATGGCACGTTGCCATCGTACCAGTAGTGAACGTTCTCGATAGCCTCATACTGATACGGGGGATACTGGCTCCCACTCCCGTGAAGGTAGACCTGGACATATATGGTCAAATTGACCCTGCAGATAGGCGGAATGGCTTACCTCGTTAACTTGGGTCCGTAACCCTTGGTTTAGTTCAAAATGTTGATTGGGCTGCATCATTGAGAGCAAAGAAATGGGTGAGCAAGCGAAAAGGTGACCTGAAAGGACTAAATCTTAACGGGGGAACTTGCCTTGGTATTTGAAGAGTTTACAGCTAAAAGTGGGGTTCGTAGTTTTGCGTACCTGGTAGTACTCGCGGAGTTGTAATGAGATCGCACCCTACCCGCCAGTAACTGGGAGGGTCGTTTCGAGCTGAAGTGGATCTTGATCTATAAGCAAGGGCAGGACGGCAGTCAAGCGCGGCCTAAGCTCCTGAGATGCAACGCGGATGCAGAGACGGCGCCAGGAACAGACAAATTCAGTAGCGGGCCCAGCGTACCCCGGCCCATGCCCGTCAACTCCGACAGAAGGGCAGAACTACTTGTGGAGCAGTGTTGCCGATAATTAGCTGTATGATGATCTCGAGCTTTCGCTAGAGCTGAGAGAAGAAACAAGCCCCATTTTTTTCAAGTGATACAGTATCAAGACACACAACTCCGTGCAAGTTTTCTAAACTTTGATTAATTCGAGTTACGCAGGCTGTGAAATATCTGATAAGTGTCCTGTTTTTTCAAATTGGCGCCCCTTGGCGCAGCATTCAACACATCCCGCACAGCATCTTACGAATAAGCGTTAAGAGAAGAGCCATGGAGGGGCAACATATTGTATTGTTTCTATTGATGGGTTCATGGCTCAATTATTCCATGACCACACTTGACGTCGGTACACCGTGCCTTGAGCAGCCGCTCCTTACTAGGCGAAAAGGGTCCGAGAGTCTGGAATTGAGATTGGAGGTCTAGAAAGTCCCTCTTTCCATCCATGCGTCTCGAGGTCCAAGCTCTCACTTATTGGCATAGTCAGGGGTCACCAATCTTATGAAATAACATAAGAGCTGTCAATCGAGTAAGATTTATTGGATGAACGACTCCGTGGCTCGTTGTGGCAAGAACGGTTTGCCAATTCTGGTGAAAGTCACTAACCGAAAGGGCAAAGATGTCCTAGTAGGCCGATCTCACTTTAGGAAATGGAAGTGTATTCACCCCAGGAAAGGCAACGGGGCAGTCATCGTGTGCGACGCCCATCCGTGTCTTTTCGGCTTACGATCTGTTCCCAAGAACTTAACCGCACCCGTAGTCAGAGGGAATCGGTAACCCGGAAGATCGGCGCGTGGCATAGGTACTTTGGAACCCTAGATAAAATATTAAAGCGCAGTCAGAGACCTTCGATACGACCATTGTTCTCTATCAATGCACAGAAATTGCCTGCACCGCCGGGAGCGTACGATTCCATTACAGGGAGAGTGTATCGCAAAATCACCGCTGTTGAGCCGAAGTTGTCGAGATGCATCAATAAACTGTGTTCGAAAAGCGAGGCTTCGGATAAACATTGAAGATCCTAAGTCCGACATTAATTTTTTTTCAGCGGATGCCCCCCCCCCAACCTCGCTCGGCCAGAGGTCTAGACTGGCACAAGGCACCCGGCCCATGAGCTCTCATTTGGCCGACCGAGCTAAAATTTCGCGAGAGTGATATCACCATTGGGGAGATCATGGACAATGTATTCGGGCACGTGCAGAAATTCTGCTCGAACCATCCAGTTTGCGTAACATAGTGCGGACGGATGGGAAGACTCCAAGGGTGGTGGACGAGTGGAGGGACGGGTACTGGTCCACTTACTACAGTTGTCCCGCAACTCTGGTTCAAGCGGCGCCCGTTGTCACATGCCCAGTGACCGGC